>CALYMY010000583.1:0-14545 GCA_944548615.1 Micropterix aruncella | reverse complement strand
AGGGGGGGGGGGGGCTGAGGCGTGGGGGAAAAGGCTTGGGGTGGTTGACGCACCGACGGGGTTGCAAGGGGGGATGGCCTAGGGGAGGAGTGAAAGGGGGTGGGGGTGGTTGCATTGCAGTGGTGGGTGGTGAGGGAAGGAAGGGGCGAGGGGAAGGGGGAGGTGGTATACATGCCGGGAAAGTCTTGGGGTGACCCAACGGATTAAAAAAATGTTTATCGATACATAGTAACCTCTCATCTTAAAATAGAGTGCGAAATTTCTTAAAATTACCTATAAGACCATGATTAATTATAAATATGAATAATTATAAAAATAAGAGCACTAATAGAGAGTAAAATAAATCAAACAGAGATTTTTCATTAAGGAGAAGAGTGTGATTTAAAATCAATTTCAGTACAATCATAACAAACTGGGTTTTAGTGACCATCGCCATCCGACTCTCCAAGATACCCAGATTCTCCTGTAGAGCACGAGTTTGTAACGTGCAGGAACGTTGACCGTAGCACATTAAATTCAAATCGGAGTTCGCGACGTTTCGGAGACGAAATTGCATAGTATGCGTCTTGTCGATGTTGTTCAGAAGTCCGTTTGCTGCGAACCACAAAGAAAGGTGTCCCTGAAGTGTTAATGAAACGTGAAATGTGACACCCAAATATCGTAATACACGTTACGTATAAATAACTAATACGTAGGGGCTTTTAAATAAAAGTAAAAATGACGTACATACTCATTGGAACTAAAATAATAAACACTGGTAGGCTAAGGCATTTGTTAGATTTTAAAAAAATGATTAGCAACTGGCAGACAAGAATATTATTTTATTTCTAAATTTTAAATTTTGCATTGGCGTTTCGTGCCCATGTTGTGGCATATTCCACTGTGCGTCGTGCCCGCTCAAACTGCTCCACCTACCTCCGTGCATTCACGAAAAAGCTCATTGCTCGATTCAAACCGCTCCATTTCACACATGGGTAGCGCGACGACGGCTGTGATTGCTGCTTTTATATAATATAATACCAGAAACAAAAGGGAAGCATTTCATTGAAAAAGACATGAAAGGGATATGCACGTTTCTGTCTGTGTAGTGAGTATATCGTCTGCCCGCCATCGGAGCACTATAAATTAAAAAAACTGTCGCTGCAGTTCGTCGACCTTTCCCCGGAGTAATTATGAAAAGTTCTGACCAGATCACCCTGTTATGATAATGAAGTAGGTGATACACTGCCGACTAATAAATAACCTGACACCTCTCGAGGAGCCAACGACTCACGGCAGGGAAACTCTTCTCTTGGCAAGGTGATGGCTCCTTAGTGAAGGACCTCGTAACTGGTGGGGCACCACCCCTTCGAGGAATGTAGAGAGAATGTAAGAATGAGGAGGGGGGGGGGGATCTATATTGAATGTTTTTTATTAAAAATTCCTACAAACCCCTTTTATAAATTTCTGACGTTAATTAATTTATTATAAGTTTCCCAAAAAATACGTTTTAGATATCTCAAAAATGCAAATAGTTGTATGGGCAACCTATCCCCTTCAGAGCTGAACAGCTGGCCAGCTTGTGTTGTTGATCGGCCCAACTAATAACTTAACTTCTATCCAGTAGCCTCCAGAAGAGAAAATAATCTTGGTAGGCCCTACAGGTTGCTCTGGGTGTTGTGAAGGTTTACCGCTGAAGATAGAATTCACCTGAAGGGTAGACAGATCACCTCGTCCTTGCATTGCTTACAGGATACGAGGGACAATCCTAACCATTTTTGAAAACTAGCTAAAACCTGAAAACTGAATTTCTATAAACTTGAAAGTTCATATCCTCTTTATTGCTAAAAAAAACATGATTAATCCTAATGTGAAAATCCCACCTGCTAACGAAAATCATCACGTTTCTCATTATATATTGTTAATTCTTCTACAAGTTTACAATTCGTCAATATCGTCTTCAAAACTATCATTTAATTTAAAGGTCGAGGCATTTTACCAACGCGAGACTTATGTGGTTACAGATCAAGTAAACTTGCAAACATTTTAAAATATCCTAATAATGAGTCAAAATCAATTTTAACGAATTCTTAATGCACACGGTTAGTATAAAAACGATAGGATCTGAAAAAAACACACTATATGAATACTGTTGGGTAAGTCTCAGTTATGTCTAAACTTTCTGTTGACCTTGATATTCATGTTATATTTAATTTACAGTGCTTTGTCTATTTTATACTAAAATTGTATACATTTTATCGTTCTACTACTAAATTGTATACATTTTTATCTTGTTTAGCTAGTCTACTCTTTTAAAATAGTATTTACCTGTTTTTTTATAGGAGGGAGATGCTTAAACCAAAACCTTCCTCAACGAAGTCCTTGCCACCTTTTGGACGAATGGGATCTACTGGAAAATAGAGTGGTGCTCAAAGTTATAGCATAAGTTATTGAAGTTCTCTGCAATTGATGATTTTTCTGGATTCGCGATACGCCTTGCTGCACATATCGTTATTAGATATTTGTCTGCTGCCTTAAGAATTCTCTGCTACAATGATTCTGTTGAAGGTGTGATTATGTATCCTGGAACTCTACCGTTGAAATACGCCCGCACGATGACGATTAACTGATGCTTGTGCTACTGTTGATTAAAGTCCGTTTTTTATTATTTTGAAGTGTCAATGACAATTTATTTTGGTCTCTCGGTAAGGTCCTGAATTGTAAACACTGATCCAGCGATGATAGTCGTATTGGTTGAATCGTATTAATATGTCACTTCAGACACTCCGTGGTAAATAGACTAGAAATTACAGTCTAATGCCGTCGCGAGTAAGTTGCTGTCTCTTTTCAAAGGGTAAATCCAATACCCCAATGAAGCTCCTGGATTATTTTTCTTTATTTCGGAAACGGCGAATTGCTGGAATGGGTCTGAAAAAGATGTTTTCTATGAATATCGAATATTAAATATTTAAAAAATAGTTATTTATTATTTAACATTTATTATTAAACAAACGGCACATTCATCTTGATCCTCTGGTGCTTAAAGCTTAATACATCATGTAGACATATAATGCTAAAAAAACCATACCCCACACATCTTTTTACATACTCTTCCACGCATCCTCACACACATTCAAATACATATTATTATAATTACTTATACAATATTATTTCTATTGTATGCATGTTATTTGAATATTCAGTTCGCGCTCGAGACTAAAGAACGGGATCTACATACTTTCCTCGTATTGATTATCTAGTTGTAACATAATCTATGGTTTCTGGTATAGAACAGTGTTCTACAGTGATATAGATGACAACGGAAAACCACCACATCTACTTCGAAAACCTTATATTCGAGAGTAAGTCTTAAAACAAAAACAACATTTTTTTCTTATTCAAAAACTAATCCACAGGGACAAATCCGTTTGCTTCATACATTGTATCACCCCCACGACTTTCCCGGCAAGTAGCCAAGAACTGATTTTATCTGAATGTTAATTTCGGAAATAAAATCGACGAACGATTCTCCGGCGAACGAACGCTCTGCCGGTGAACGAACCCGTTTGGGTTCCGTTACACAACGGCCTAGGGCGGTGCGGTACGTTTCTCGGCTAGCCTCGGGCGGCTCGGCGTTGATATTTGATTAAATTGTATTATTGCAGCTTGTGTATGAGATATTCCAAACAAAATTTCACAGTGTGTTTTCGGCCCAACAAGGCATCTGTGTAGTAAATGTCAAGACTCTAAATTTAAGATTTCGATATTTATATGACTATTGCGCCCCCTGGTGGACGAATTTCAACCGCACTTTCAGCTCTTGCCATGACCACATAATGCCTGCGTACCAAATTTCAGCTCAATCCGATTAGGCGTTAGGGCGCTATCGTGGAGTAATAGATACAGACAGACGGACAGGCACACATTATACAGACTTTAATCTGGAAATAATCTTAATCGTCTCAGGAGAGCTCAAAATAGATATTTCCGTCCTCATATCAAAGAAGTTGTTAGAGCGTTCACAATACTTTCCCTCCTGGTCGGTTGGTGGACCGGGAAAGTAAAAGCGGAATTATTATATTTACTTAAGTAATCCATTATCTTATATTATACTAAATCCGGTTTATCGGGAGTATGTAATACACAGTATAATAAAGTGGTTTGTGTTTTCCTTATGTAGACCGTATTGTATGGACGAAAATGGCACAATTTCTCTAGGTATTGTGTGTTGCGGACCGCGATCAGTTGCACCACGATCAGACAGGCGATGCAACGTCAGTTTAAAGGTTGTGTCACATTATTCTACTTTGTCACAAGCGGGAACGGGTCCGGATTTTAAGCCGGAAAAGGTTTTATAACTGAATATTTATTCAAAACTGTTAAATAAAATTCAAAGGGATCATTGACCGATAGTGATTGTGTAGGTTGTTCAGTCATTACAATATAATATATGTATAGGTACATTTGCAAATTTTACATTCAATCTTATGATGGTTAATTTATTAACCAATAATTATGAAACGGGTTGCTTGACCATATTTCCATTATGAGATGTATGATATACGTATATGACATTCGTGATGGCAGATAGGTCAGTAGATAGAAAGCGGTTTTAGATGAGCCAAACTATTTTCATAGTTTGAAGTTTCTGTGACATTACACTTTTGATCTAGGGAACGTCCAAGCATTTCTCGAGATATCGTTGGAAAAATGTCTTCACCTCTCATAGCTTTTTTGTGATGCATCAATAATATAATTTAATGAGCGCCGATTTTAAAATTTTAGATTATGTATACAACTGACTCATTACGACTAACTATACGTCCACACACATTGCTGATTATTTCTGTAAAGTTTCTCACGTCGAGATAATTACTTTTATGTTTGTATTTTTTTAATTTCAAACTATAATTGAGTATTGACAATGCCGAATGCGAGTAATACTCAAGTATTAGTCATATTTAAGTATCCGCCTAAAGATAATCGACTACTACTTGGAACTGTAAAAAATCTTTCTTTTGATTTGCGTTTTCAAGAATATATCGACGATTTAGATTAATATGTTTATATATTTTTTTTAAATGTAAATGTTCGGTATGGATTTTAATGAAACTTAAAATTTTGTAGCGAGAACTGCAGCAATCTGCTGCGACATAGGCGCGAAAACAAAGAATAGCCATGGATTAAATAAAAAAGGCAATCCAAAATACGATTAAACATTTACAGTAAATAGTAAACATAATTTTGCACAGAAAAATAAATGTATCGTAATTTATTTTCTAATACATTTTATGGCCAACATAACCCCGAGTGTTGATGTTACCGAGATAGGTATTTTATTACCACCTGAGTATTATTTAGCTGAGTGGATGAACGGTTTTCGACTATATAACATATTTCAAACACATGAGGATATCACCTACTTGGCGGCTGAGTAATACTCGACTGAGTAACTACTCAAGTACCTAATGATCGATTCCAATGATCTAGTACAAAATGATCAAACCTCTACTACAGATTTGAATGTAATGTGCCGTTCAGACTCACGGCGAGAATCCTCGGCAATAAGTTTCGCCGAGACTTCTCGCTAGAACAAGCAACATGTCCACACTCAAGATATTTTGACTCGTGTTCTCGTTCCTATCCGGTATTGAAACTGCAGCAGGTTTGGCCCTGTGTGCCATTGCATATTATAACTTTGTAAATGTTGTAACCAAAAATACAATTAGGAACAAAAGAAAGTACAGGTGATGGTGGATGACCTTTATTTTCTCGTTATAACTATAATCATGTACCTATTCATAATTACATAAATATTATCTATCTGACTATTTCAGTTTTAGCATGCAAAAACAATAGGATGAACTATTTGCTGAACCAAGTGGAGAATTTAAAAAGTGTACCAGGATGTCAACAATTGATTTTGAAAATTGGCTTACCAAGATTTTTAATTGGAATTAAAAGAAAACTAATTCCAAATCGTTATTCCACATTTTTAAAACGAAACAGAAAATTTACGTAGAAAGACAAAATAAACGTGCGCTCTCAGCCACTCACTAATCTGCACTGAGACCACACTAAGACAAAACGAGAATGTGATAGTGTTCTCTTTTTTCGCCCGAGAAACCCTTTGTCGCTGGCAAAAATACCGACAAAGAACGGAGAACAGGCGAGAGCGAGAACGAAACGGCGAGAACGAAACGGCGAGAAACTATTCTCATTCACGTTTCACGGGTGATCTCGGGGATTCTCGGCGAGAGTCTGGATGGGACATATAAGACTTGCCTATTATTTGGAGGTCAACTCCACAATTGGTCGGAGGCCAAGGATGGCGTTTTAAACATCGACAAAAAGGCATAATGTGACGTGGCACTAAGTGCTATCGCGCTCGGTGGCGTGTGTGAGGTCGCAAGTGTGTGAGCCGCAGCACACCGCGCGACGTGTGCGCCGATGTGAACAATATCTCATAGGCGGGCAGGTTGGCGAGCTTTTTACAAGCCGCCATGCGGAGTTGCCATATTACCAGGGCGCCGCAATCGCACTTTTATCTATATAATAAAAACGAGTCAGGTTTTATGTATGTTACCTAATAACTCACGAGCGGCTGGCCTGATTTAGATGATTCTTTTTTTGTTTTGTTCATAATTACTTCGGTCTTACTATAGGCTATAAAAAATCTGGAAAATCTCTCGGAAGCGTGAGAAAAATGTAAAAAACCGAATTTTTTTTTAATACCGAGCTTGATCATAGATGGCGTTGTTGGACAAAAATAAAAATACGAAAAATTCGAAAATCAAGATTACGGCAAGGCGCGAAAACTGACATTTGACAGCTGAATTTTACGAATTTTTCATAGAGTTGCCGTGATTCTGAAGGTAAATCAACTGAATTAACTGAATTTGTGTAATTCGTGAATGTTTTTCCAGGTTTTGCAAACATTTTTCACAGTTATGCCCTTGCGCAGACGCTCCAATATCAGCAAGGTGACCGCTCGAGCAAGACGACAAGACGACAAAGCGGCAGGAGCAACTGAAAGCGATGAGCATCGCCAAGAATTGAATGAAGCGGCACGGATACGTAATGTTGCAGTGCGAAGACGATTGAATTTTAGACAACACACATACATAGAGGCATTCTATTATGATCTGGCGATAAAATACAGTGATTATGGATGCGTGCAAATTGGAGAATCGGACCATTTGTGCCAATATTGCAATGCCTTGAAGTACCGCCACGAACTTTGTATTGCGAAGTGGTTAAAATGAGACTGGCACCATTGGTCCCACCACCAAAACCATTTCCATATAAAAACATTAATAACTGGCAGTAAAAATAACATTTTGACGCTGACATAAAATTATCCAAATTTGAATCTATAAGCCGTGGACAAATTTCGATCTACGAGTATGTTTCACGATAAAATTACGACTAACAAATTTTGACATTATTCGTTTTTCTCATTTGTGACATAATTAAAAACTTATAAATAAATAAATAAACGTTATAAAATAAATGTACTACATATTTCCCTTCTAAGCGCACTCCTCATTTTATTTATTGATAAATTGCACCCGTGCGAAGCCGGGGCAGGTCGCTAGTTAGCAATAAATAAATATGTACAAGAAATGGTATGATATAAACTCATAATGACGTTTCTACAATAAAATTATGACCATAGTGCCAACGATGATTTACGGACTTAATCGGACCGAGGACGCGACGTAATTATAGAAGAATGGGAAGAACTACCAAAGGATAGAACTAGGCCGCATTGTTTTTATATGATTAAGCTTTTTAAGCTATTGCATAGCTTTTATCGCGGGCCTAGGCCAGCGCGGCGACCGAATGAAGAAATTTCTTAACAAAAAGTAATGATTTTAAACTGATAATTACGTCTAAACGAGTACTGCTTACGATTAAAAAAAAATACATTTTTAACAAGAACATTTTCCTAATATTCTTAGCTTTGAATATTTTAGATTTTGTTTATATTAAATAGTGTAATTAATTTGTGAAATTAGGTCTAACCGAACACAAAAACGACTACTACGCAAATACTATCTGGCATATTATTATGAAACTTGCACCATTTTAAAGATAATTTAATTATCTATCTTTTTATCTACGAATTTTTTCGAATAGTCAAAGAAAAGAATAATATCCGTTTTTTTTGCTTTATCGAATAAAATCCGTGCGCGGCGATCTATCGGAAGACGTTTAAATTATTCCGGATCATTTGCTCCCGCAGCCGCAGATGATTCGGAATAATTTCAACGTTTTCCGATAGAGCGCAGTTATCTGATATCAGAAAAAATAAAATAAATAAATAATTATAATTGCATAAGTTGTTAAAAATGCTATGCAATAGCTTTACCGCGGCAGTCCCCGAGTGCCACACGTATTTGTTTTTAATTGTAAGTAGAGTACGCGTTATTGTAAGTAGATAAGCGAGAGGCCCTATTTCAAAGCCCAACATTTTACTTGCACGATTTTAAAATGTGTGCGTGGCAATCATCTGCGATTCAAATCTTTCGCCCAGATCCTTTACCCAAATGAACGTACTATATTCATATTAACCCTAGATCACATTATAGGCCCATCTCAATCCTTCCGGTTTTTAGTAAAGTTTTCGAAAAAATTATATACGATCAGATTTATCCCTCCGTTTCCAATTCTCTTTCCCCATATCAGCACGGCTTCATGAGTAAGCGATCTGTAGTCACGAACCTAAGTCAATTCACTAACGAAATCCTCAATAACATGAACAGTCGGATGCAAACTGATGTTATATATACAGATTTCTCAAAAGCATTTGACAGGGTAAATCATTCTATATTATTACTTAAACTTGAGAAACTCGGTATACACGGTGATTTGTTAAGATGGTTCACGTCTTACATTCATAATCGTCAACAGGCTGTCGTCGTAGGTGGCTTTAAATCAGACTTTATTTCGATTCCTTCGGGTGTTCCACAGGGATCACACCTGGGGCCGCTCTTATTCAATATATATTAACGATATCGGTTCCTGTTTTAAATCATGCCAGTTTATCATATACGCAGATGACCTTAAAGTCTATTCTGTTATCTCAGGAGAGGCCGACTGTTTACGCCTGCAGGATGATCTGAGCCGTCTTAGCGAATACTGTGTTTTGAACAAGCTCGATCTTAATGTCAAGAAGTGCCATCGAATCTCGTTTACGAGAAACAGAAATAAAATACTTTA
The DNA here is from genome assembly GCA_944548615.1 of Micropterix aruncella. NCBI lineage: Eukaryota > Metazoa > Arthropoda > Insecta > Lepidoptera > Micropterigidae > Micropterix > Micropterix aruncella. The sequence continues at coordinate 5,341 of CALYMY010000583.1, read as the reverse complement.
CGATTACAAAATTGGTTCCGATAACATTAAGGAGACATTGTCAGAGATTTGGGGGTTTTACTCGATTCCAAAATGAAATTCGACCAGCACATTGAAATTATTGTCACCAGAGCATATAAATCGCTAGGTTTTCTATTACGGACGTGCAAGCCATTTTCCGAGACATCCACCTTGATAGTAATATATGGAGCCTATGTTCGTAGTGTACTAGAATTTGCATCCTGTATTTGGTCCCCCCAATACAACTTGTACAAGCAACGAATCGAGCGTATTCAAAAAAAAATCCTAAAACACTTGTGCTTTAGGGAAAATAAATCTGCCGAATCGTACAAGGATAGATTAGCTCTCTTTAAACTCGATAGTCTGAAGATAGGCGTACAACCTACGATATGATGTTTCTGTACAATAATTAACAATATTTTTGACAGTGCGTATCTGGTCGAAAAGGTATCTATTCTGGCTCCTCCTCGTATTACCCGGAAACCGCATCTGTTTTATGTAAAAAGATATAACTCTAATTATACGAAGCATTCCCTAATAAATAGGGCTATGACAACGTATAATGATAGATTCGCGTACATCGATATTTTTTCATCAGGTAAAAGTCACTTTAAAGAAACGATTAAAAAGTCTTATCAGTCCTTTGACCTCCCTATTTCATCTAATGACTCTTAATCCCTTAAACGGTTTACATGAATAGTTTTTTGTAATACTTTTAAAAATATATTTTTGGTACAAAATAATTAATAATAGTTATAATCTTAAAATTTCATTCTTAAAATTTCATTCTCATTTGTTTTTTGTTCTTTCTCTTTGTCTATCCGTAAATCACTGTTAAAGAAATGTAAGTATAAATAAGGTATAATAGCGGAGATATGTAATGTACACATAGTATTAACGATTAATAGTGTTAACATATAATTAGTCATAGTTTTATTGTTATATGTTGTATTTGTTATATATAAACGCTGTTTGTAAACCGAATAAAATAAAATAAAATAAATTTAACAAAATACGTGTGGCACTCGGAGACTGCCACGGTAAAGCTATTGCATAGCATTTTTAACAACTTATGCAATAATAATTATTTATTAAGCTATTGCATAGCTTTTATCGCAGGCCTAGCCCAGCGCGGCGACCGAATGAAGAAATTTCTTAACGAAAATTAATGATTTTAAACTGATAATTCCGTCTAAACGAGTACTGCTTACGATTCGAAAAAAATATATGTTAAACAAGAACATTTTCCTAATATTCTTAGCCTTGAATATTTTATATTTTGTTTATATTACATAGTGTAATTAATTTGTGAAATTAGGTCTAACCGAACACAAAAACGACTACTACGCAAATACTATCTGGCGTATTATTATGAAACCTGCACCATTTTAAAGATAATTTAATTATCTATCTTTTTATCTACGATTTTTTTCGAATAGTCAAAGAATAAAAGAATAATATCCGGTTTTGTTGCTTTATTGAATAACATTCGTGCGCGGCGCTCTATCGGAATATTTCCGAATCATTTGATTCCGCCTCCCCATATGATTCGGAATAATTTCAACGTTTACCGATTGAGCGCTGTTATCTGATATCAGAAATAAATTGAATTAATACAGTATGACCGCGGCGACTGTTACGGTAGGATTCTGACATTGTGTTCCGAAAGAGACGAAATAAATTACGTTATTAAAAAAACAAAATGGCCAGGAAATCAAAATTTTTACAACATAAACGCCGTATACTGGAGAAAAATAGATTATTAAGGTAAGTAACGTGTATTATTACGTGTATATTATTACCATTTCTCTGCTCTGACGTTCCTTGCCTGACGTCACATTGCGGTGACTAGACGAATAGGCTTCGTGCAACAAGTTAACTAATTAACAGTTATAAAATAAAATACGTCATTTATTTCATAAACTGACGTGTATACTGTTAGATCAAACTTGAATATTGATTTTGAAAATCGATTTAGGGTCGATTTCAATATGAAACCTGCGGGTAAAAGTACCTACACATAGGTAAGTATAAGTTGAACCGTCGATTTGCTAAATTCATTCATAAAGCGACAAAATTTCATTCGTGATTTTCGTAGTATGACGTAAATTATACTTTGGTTGGAGGGGGTTGTACCTATTTGTGGCAATAAGATCATTTTGTGGTTTTTAGCCAAAAATCTAGTAGTAATCATAATAATTCTACTTATAACATAGTTAGGCGCATATCTGACTCACTGACTCACTTTAACGCTGTGGGTAGACAGTCTTTTTTTTAAATTTGTCAGTTTTTAAACCTTCTTTTCTTTTCTAATTTCTACTACTTCTAATTTCGAACTTGGAATGCTATTTCGAATTTCGAACTTGAAATTGTACTTCGAATTTCAAACTTGAAATTGTGCTTCGAATTTTGAACTTGACATTCTACTTTGAATTTCGAACTTGATATTCTACTTCGAATTTCGAACTTGAAATTCTACGTCGAATTTTGAACTTGACATTTTACTTCGAATTTCGAACTTGATATTTTACTTCTAATTTCGAACTTGAAATTCTACGTCGAATTTCGAACTTGACATTCTACTTCAAATTTCGAACTTGCAATTCTACGTCGAATTTCGAACTTGACATTTTACTTCGAATTTCGAACTTGACATTCTACTTCAAATTTCGAACTTAATATTCATTCTACTTCAAATTTGGAACTTGACATTTTGACATTTGAAATTCGGAATTTCAATTAAATTTCGATAATATCGGAATTCAAATTAAAATTTCGAAATTTTGTATTGTGCTTTGAATTTCGAACTTGACATTCTACTTCTTTTTTCACAGGAAAAGACAAAAATTGGACAGTAATGAAGAGAATGTCGTGCAATGTAGAGCTGTTGAAAATATAGAAAATGTAACGCTACAAGAAAATCAATTTCACAGCCAACAACTTCAAATTTGAATTTCGAACTTGACATTCTACTTCTTTATTCACAGGAAAAGACAAAAATTAGACAGTAATGAAGAGAATGTCGTGCAATGTAGAGCTGTTGAAAATATAGAAAATGTAACGCTACAAGAAAATCAATTTCACAGCCAACAACTTCAAATTTATGAACAGCGTAATGAATGCTTTACTCCCGAAGTTATTCTATACAGGAACACAGGAATTCCTGGCGATGGTAATTGTCTATTCCACTCGCTCATAAGTGTTTTGCAACTTCAAATTGAGACTTGTGACTTGAGAAATCAGTTACGCGATTCACCCTATTTAAACTCCTGCCACAATCCGGAAGAAGCATATAACAACATTCTATCAAGCACTAATGATTACGGAGATTTGGATTGTTTGTACTTATTTTCAAAAATGTACAATCAAAATGTTTGTGTACATTATTGTTTTTACAACATAACTACAACGAATCAAGACACTATCTTTTGTCATTTTAAAGCGAATGATTCACAAAACTGGATTCATCTTCATTTTCGTGAACAACATTTCACACCTTTTTATGAAGTATCAGATTTATTGGAGACAATACAAGACGCTACCCAAAATGAAGCCCATGTTGATGCCAATATTCAACTATTGCGTGACAATTATAATGAAGATCCTACCGAAGATAACCATAACAATCATGAAAATGAAATTGAGATTGATAGAGACAATCGAATTGGTGAAAAAATTATGGATTTTATTGTTGATGGTTTACACAAATTATCATAAACACAGTACAAGTCATATTGATTTTTATAAAGACTTTACGAGTAATTCATTTGGTCATTCTTGTATTATTTGCGACAGAACATGGTGGAAAAGAGACTTGAAAATGTCGACCAGTAAACATGAAAGAATTTTGAAAACAATACTGCAAGTAATCTTAATTATATAGTTTTTTTTTTAAATTATTAAGCTATTGCATAGCTTTTATCGCGGGCCTAGGCCAGCGCGGCGACCGAATGAAGAAATTTCTTAACGAAAATTAATGATTTTAAACTGATAATTACGTCTAAACGAGTACTGCTTACGATTCGAAAAAAATATATATTAAACAAGAACATTTTCCTAATATTCTTAGCTTTGAATATTTCAGATTTTGTTTATATTACATAGTGTAATTAATTTGTGAAATTAGGTCTAACCGAACACAAAAACGACTACCACGCAAATACTATCTGGCGTATTATTATGAAACCTGCACCATTTTAAAGATAATTTAATTATCTATCTTTTTATCTACGATTTTTTTCGAATAATCCGGTTTTTTTGCTTTATCGAATAAAAAAATCGTGCGCGGCGCATAATCGGAAGACGTTTAAATTATTCTGAATCATTTGCTACCGCAGCCGCAAATGATTCGGAATAATTTCAACGTTTTCCGATAGAGCGCAGTTATCTGATATCAGAAAAAAAAATAATAATTATAATTGCATAAGTTGTTAAAAATGCTATGCAATAGCTTTACCGCGGCAGTCCCCGAGTGCCACACGTATTTTTTAATTTTATTTTTGAAAACGTTGAAATTATTCCGAGTCATTTGCGGCTGCGGAAGCAAATGATTCGGAATAATTTAAACGTCTTTCGATAGAGCGCCGCGCACGAATTTTTTATTCAATAAAGCAAAAAAAAACGAATTATTCGAAAAAAATCGTAGATAAAAAGATAGATAATTAAATTATCTTTAAAATGGTGCAGGTTTCATAATAATACGCCAGATAGTATTTGCGTAGTAGTCGTTTTTGTGTTCGGTTAGACCTAATTTCACAAATTAATTACACTATGTAATATAAACAAAATCTAAAATATTCAAAGCTAAGAATATTAGAAAAATGTTCTTGTTTAACATATATTTTTTTCAAATCGTAAGCAGTACTCGTTTAGACGTAATTATCAGTTTAAAATCATTAATTTTCGTTAAGAAATTTCTTCATTCGGTCGCCGCGCTGGCCAGACCCGCGATAAAAGCTATGCAATAGCTTAAAAAAAAAAAAAAAAAAATACATGTGGCACTCGGGGACTGCCGCGGTAAAGCTATTGCATAGCATTTTTAACAATTTATGCAATTATATTTTTTTATTTATTTTATTTTTTCTGACATCAGATAACTGCGCTCTATCGGAAAACGTTGAAATTATTCAGAATCATTTGCGGCTGCGGAAGCAAATGATTCGGAATAATTTAAACGTCTTCCGATAGAGCGCCGCGCACGAATTTTTTATACGATAAAGCAAAAAAAACGGATTATTCAAAAAAAATCGTAGATAAAAAGATAGCTAATTAAATTATCTTTGCAATGGAGCAGGTTTCATAATATTACGCCAGATAGTATTTGGGTAGTAGTCATTTTTGT
>CALYMY010000582.1:0-14721 GCA_944548615.1 Micropterix aruncella | reverse complement strand
CAAAATCCTCACTGACCTGTCTTTTATGACATGGTAAAGTCTCACGTGGGCACCGACACACTGCTTTCGGTGTTACACTGAAATAAGTTACTGCTCTACTACAGGTAATAATACTTCACCTCTATGAGGTGGGTGGACTGTCGGGCACGGATCTAGAAGCGTCCTACAGCCATGACCCATGGGACTGCAAAATGCATCTACAGAAACCGGCGGCATTAGACGGTAGCCACATCATTAGGCGCCACCAACAGGAGACATAGAAAAGAAAAAAGCTCTTGGGTCAGAGACATTTAAAACTGCAATTTCACTTCAGTAAAAACCATTTCAGTCTCAGAGGTGCAGCAAACCTTTGAGAAACTGATATGGTGCATAATTAAAATCATTCTTGTACCATATGCTTAAAATATAAAAGAGTATTTAGTAATAAAAATACCAAAGAACAGTACATTTTCGCGAACCTAATTATTATATGTTATGTTATGTTATTCCAATTTCGGTGACAAAATCATCGTCACGAAGAACGATTTATGTTCATATACTACTATCATTACATGTATGATTATATTGCATAGTATCTGTTTTTTTCTTTCCTATACAAAAGTATGACAGTATTATAATATTAACCTGTATATCGCTGTATATATTTTAAACATAAAACCATTTTTGTTATTATGCCTGCGAAATTATAGTCACAATAACCCTGACTGTTAGGCCGTAAAATATTGCCACAAGACAAAAGGTCTGCCCTGTTGTAAATATTGTGTGAACAATAATAATATACAAACAAGCAAACACATTTATTTTGAAAATTAAAACCAGGCAGTTTCCGAACGCCTCAAATGCACGAAACTGGATGCGTCGGAAGCTATTTTTTGTGTATTTTTTAGTAGAAAAGCAATACTTACATATTCCAAACTTTTGTGAAAAGTATGAAGATTAATGGTTCCAACAAACTTTTACTATCGTTTCCCGCCCCACATACGATAAAATAAAAGAAATAGGGGGCGGGTGGGGGGGGGGGGGGGGGAGAATATACATTTTCTAAAGCAGGCTACATTCACGTTACAACACATTCAGACACACTGCTCTACACAATTAGATTATTGCGAAATTTTGAGTCGTCACAGAAACAGCTGCAATCGTCTTCAAGTGACGTAGAATACACCTGCTGCGTTAGCTAGACAAATCACAGATATTCGCAACACAACAAACAACGTAACGTTCGCACTATGTCGACAGTATTGCGCTCACGAAACGAGCATCTAATGCGAATCTCCCGCGCATCTTTTTTTACGTTAACATGAAATCCTATCAAACGCCTGCTAATAACTAAATAAATTCACCCCAAACCTCATTTTCAACGCTTTTTAAAAAAAACGTACCCCTTAGTTAATATTACCTGTAATTTATATGCTTTTAGATTCTATGTTCGCATTCGTTTGTTTTTTTTACTATGACCAGACTAAATAGTGTGATATTGACGGCAAAAGGCGCCTCGATAAATTCGAACTAAATTAAATTATCTGGCAGTAAGGGAGCGAATATCTGGCAGAGACAGCTAATATTCGTCCAAATCTGGCAGTAAGGGTGGATCGTCTTCCCAGTTCCTCGCGGTAAGATGTTGGACTCTTACGGGTTTGTCGGTCTAGTTAGAAGGTGGATTGTCTTAAGGCGAATGTCGCTGTTAAAAGTAATAAAAACACAGCTCCTATGAGGAATCCTTAAAAGCCGACAATTTAATGTCATTGGAGAGCCGTAGAGTCTTGATCGATGCCGTATTCTTGCATGGGTTGGTAAATAATTCCATCGATGCGAACGCGATTTTGGAGCGCATTGAATTTTATGTTCCTCCCCGCCCTGTTCGATCGCATCGACTATTTCATCTCCCTGTGGTGAAAACCAACGCATCTCAAAATGCATTTCTATACAGAGCGTGTCATAGATATAATACAGACTTTTTAAGTGTGGACATATTACACTCATCAAAAACCTCTTATAAGAACTCAATAAAAAAAAATCTAGAGTCTATCTAGATGATCACAAAACATTTATACATATTATATTTCATTTAATTTAGTTCAAGGACATAATTTTATCTCAAGTATATTCATTATAATAACTATATATCATACCTAAAATTAAATATAAATATATTTATATACATACATAATATATTTTTATCTATTTTGTCTCTCCCTTTCACCTCACTTCCCATCCTGATTCCCCCCATTCTCAAGCGGAAACAGTATAAAATTATATTGCGTTCATTTTGTATACTTTATATTCGGAATCACATTAATGGATTTTTGTCACTTTTAAATAGGTTTTTATTGCATTGTATGTAGTTCTGTTTGGTTCCAGAATAAAATAAAATAAAATAAAATAGTAAATGGTATTGAGATTGCAGACACTTACGAGTGTCTGCAATCTCAAAAAAAAAATATTCAAACCTACGAGTTGATATTATGATTAGGTAGCAGCAAATGGAGATAGTATTACTGCAGCGTAATTTAAAATATTTTTAGCGCGTGGGCTACTATCGATTTTATTTGACACGGATTTCAGTTTTGCTTGCGAAAATGCCAGCCGTTGCTCGACTATTTTATACAGAGGCTATGCACAATAAATTCAGTATACATAATAAGTTATCTAGACTAGAATTTAAATGAAAAAAAATATTTGAAATGTTATATTTGCTGGTCATCGTAACGATTCATCACGCGCACGGAATCATTCCGACACAGTGCATACGTTTTAAGCGGGCGCAGTGCGCGCATAAAATTGCGACTCTTATTAAAGCAACGTAAAATTGAACATATTAAAGAAATAGATAAAAAGTCAGTAAATAAAATACGATAAGAAGGGGGAAACACGTTTCAGATCATACAGAGTCTTTTACCATTTTTTTCTAAGATGTATAGTTTCTAAGATGTAAGATGTCTAGGATGTAGATGTCTAGGATGTATAGTCGGATGTATGTCGATTCAGGTGTGAATGGACAGACAGACTCGTATACAATCCTTTTTTTAAATTTAAATAAAAAGTCTTAAAAACGTGGGACGCTCGTCGCCGGTAGAGCCAACGCGTCATGATGCGATCCTATTTTCGAGTGTGGCAGAATTACTAATGCAACAGTTTTTTTCCGCTTTTAATTTAATATATTATTTTCGAGCTCCACGTAGGCAAAAGAGTTTTCATCATTTCTATTTCAAAATGTCTGACGATAAGAAGTGGAACGACGCGGCGAAGATGTCGCAGTGGCCCGTCCTCACCATGAATCATCGTCAAATCAACGTTCTATAAGTATAACAAACACCATGGCATGATTTCGCTAGTGCGCAGTAAAGAAACGTCAAATAGCAACTGATACTAAGAATCGCACAAGTACATTTTAAAAGGTATCATTGGGCTCGGAACGGTTTGTATATTGTGATTGAGCTGCAACGTTTAATCAGCTCATCCATTCGACAAATAAAAGAATTCTACGAAGAAAAAAGTAATTGTATTCGCTGGATTTGGATTGAACCTTTTAAACACTTTAAAGGGGTCTTAAAAATTAGGGACTACTTATGCAACAAGGTGTCTAATGTAACGAATTCAAAATTGTTTAATGAGCAAACTACAGAAGCTTTGCCAACTTTGAAAAGTTGCCTAAAATTTGTATGCAAAGAAATGCTTAAAGTAGAGAGCAATATTTCAAAGACAGTGCCGAGAATCTAAAGTATAATTTATTTTCCTTCTATGAGAAAAAGAATAGTAAAACTCTCCATTTATTCAAAGTAGTCGTAGTAGTCGTAGTAGTCGTATGCAAAGAGTTGCAAAAATATGACGATTGGCAATATTACAACGAAAGCGCGGAGCGTGTGCAAGTATGCAACCAAAATTTAAGGATGTACCTTCTTACAAAATATCGTATATCAAACATCGTAGTTTTACTTTAATTCGTGTATAAATGTTATGTTTAAAACAAACGCTAATACTATTTTATAGGAGAATCCCAGGAGTTACATAAAATGTAATAATAATAAAAAAACAACAAGTTAAGTTTAGGTAAATCAAAATGGAACTATAGTTCCATTTTCATTTCCAAATTATTATTGCCAGTTTTTTATTGTTGCAACCGTACTTTTTACATTTTTGTATTGTATTGTTGCAACCGTACTTTTACATTTGTGTATTGTTGCAACCGTACTTTTACATTTTTGTATTGTTGCAACCGTAGTTTTACATTTGTGTATTGTTGCAATCGTACTTTTACATTTTTTTTATTGTTGCAGTTGTGTAATACGCTGACTATTACGTATTTGAACACACTTGGTCCGTGGGGCGCATGTAGGATTGCCACCTGCCATTTCTTGATTGCCAGCAGCGTGAAAAATACTGGTTTGATTTTTATGCGGTAGACAAAAGAGGCTTTTAAGGGGCCGGGCCACGCGATGCGGTGCGGCGCCGCAACGGTACTACGACGCCGCAGTGGCCGAAGAGTGTTGTAGTATGATTGTACCTATTACAGTCTGGGATCGAGAGACGTGTGTTGTTGCTCCTATTACTACGCAACCGCCAAAATCGACGTGAAACAGAGGGTGATACTGGATCAGTCCACTTATTGGATTAAGGAATAGCGAGGGAGTTTTTTTCTCAAAGAATACAACTTTTGTTTTTAAATTACTTTTCTTAAAATCCACATGAGACTTATTCCATAAAATTTCTCTTCCTTCAACTAGTGAAATGAGGTAGGCAATGTCAATATCTTCTTCGGTGATACTCATTTTATACACTTCGTTTTTAAATCAACAAATATGCGTGGAAACAAATGGAGCAGACAAAGATGTACTCTCCTTCGACTGCACTTAACAACTGAGCGGCGTCGGAGCGGTGCCGCTCGCCTATTGTACGGCCAATATCAATGTGCACCTGAAGTCATAAAGCATTAGGCCGGACGACGCGCGTAAGGATGTCCAACAAGTCGACGTTGCTTATCGATAATTTACTCAAATCAAATAAAATAATTTATTCTCTTAAAAACTTATGTGTAGTTGAGTAGACATTGTATCATTGCTTACATTTATACTTCTTACATTATTTAATTCCCTATAATGTTGCCGAACAAAATGAAAAATATTTATTATTTAGAATGTCGTACAAAAATACATCGGGATTTTTTTATAGAAATCGTTTTTTTAACCATTTTTTTTTAATGTGGAGTTTCTTGATTTGGTATTTTAAATGGCATTAAAATTGAAATTCTTCGTGTCGCTTTCAGCACTATCATTATAATGAGTTTTCAGGGAATAAAGGGAATTCAAGAGAAATCAATAATGACTAAGCCAATACATTACAGTGTTGCGAAATACATAACTGATGAATTGAAATATTCTGATAGATAAAAGTAGCGATTGCAAAATATTTAACGACCAAATTCAAGCATTTGTGTCATTGTCACCTAATTAAATGTAGGTAGCTCTGTTTTCAATTGTAGTTTGCCGGCAGTCAGTTAGAGTTTGTCTGTCGAGCAGTGCGGTGCAGTATAATTTCTAACAGTGCAACTAAGGAGGATTTACAACCATCAATGGAGACATTATTTTGTAACGTGGAATTACTAAAGTTGAAGGGCGATATTAATATACAAACTCGGTGTCTTATCCATAACGTTTTGACATTTTTTGACAAACTTAAAAGAGACCCAGCAAAAATTTCTGTCATCAATCTTAATAAACCTCAAGAGCTGACGGCGTCAATTTGTGGAGTATCTTTGCGGACTGTCAAAAAAATAAAACAAGAAGTTTTACAATCAAGGCTTCCTACTACACCAAGAGAGACGTTTAAGAAGTCGGCAACTGTAACCAATTTAGATAACTTCGACATCGATGTGCTGAGACGTATCATCACATCATATTATGATAACGGAGAATATCCTACCGTGGACAATATACTCAACAAATTTAAGGATGCCATACCTGGATTTAAATGCGGGAAAAGTTCCATGAAAACCATTTTGCAGAGTATAGGTTACAAATATCGAAATGGCGACGACGGATGGAAATATTTATAATGGAAAGGAGTGACATTAAGTGTGCCAGAATGGACTTTTTAAGAAAAATGCACAACTTAATTACCACCAATGATTCTCGATCCCGATTTTACCTCGATGAGCCCTGGGTTAACCAGAATCATTCAAGAAGACGTATGTGGCACGACGAAAACGACGAAGGTGGATTTAAGAACCAGAAAACCGGAAAGGGATCTAGACTTATTCTTTGTCATGCTGGGTCTGCAAGGACTGGTTTCGTTCCAGAGGCTAAATTGTTGTTTAGAGCGGTGAAATCTAAGAACTTAGACTATCATACAGAAATGAATGGTGACACATATATGGAGTGGTTCGAACGTTTTTTTAAAGTACTCGAAGAGCCATCCATTATTATCGTCGATAACGCAAGTTACCATTCAGTTCAGCTCGAAAAGATACCTAATTCAAAAACGAAGAAAGCAGAAATACAAGAATGGTTGAGAAAAAAAAACATTGCTTTTGAAAGTACCGAGATTGTAGAGGAGTTAATACGTAAGGTGAAAGCAAGTAATCCTTCGAAAGTGTATGCTTTGGATCAATTGGCAAACGAATTAGGACACGAATTGATACGCTTACCACCATACCACTGTCAATATAATCCTATTGAGCTCATCTGGGCTCAGGTTAAAGGAGAAGTCGCTTCGAAGAACAATACGTTTAATTTAGCAGATGTCGAGAAATTGTTTCACGAAACCGTCGAAAATGTTACACAGGAAAATTGGGCCAAGTGTGTTAAACACGCGGAAGATCTGCAAAGAGCTGATTTTGAAAAATATATTTACAGAGACCAGCACCGTTTGGTTATAAATCTACAAGATAGCAGCGACAGCAGTTCAGATGACGAGTAAAATATAGCTTTATTAATATATTTTTTTAGCCTGACCAACCTATAATTGTATTTTTTGTTAAAATGTAATTTGTAATATTTAGTACTTAGTTTCATGTTACATTTTAAGATAATATTTAGGTTAATGTAGATATTTTTTTAATATTCTTTAAACTTTTATTTCACTTTATTGTTGCATGTATACGTTAGTTTGTATTTATGAAAATTTTTCTCAATAAATGAGTTTAAAACTAACTAAACTAATTATTACAAATAACCCATCGAAAATTTTCATCATAATCTATAATATCCATCGATATCTCTTGTCATCTTTATCGATCCAACCATCGATCCATCATAATCCATCGATATTCCATCGATACATCGATACTGCTATTATTATTTTTAAAACACGCATCCCCATAGTGCGAGCGAAAGACAGCGAGTGTGAGCGAGAGGTCCGGCCTAATGATTTATGACTCCAAGTGCACGTTGATAATGGCCGTACTATAGTTGTCCGATGTGCTTGCGGTGCGGCGCCGGAACGTACCGTGTGGCTTACCATTGATATTTGTATGTAGGACGCCGCAGCGGCACTGCTCAGGCGCCGCGCCGCAGCCGCGGCGAGCGCCTCAGGTAGCCCGACCCTAAAGGACCTAGTCTTAAAAAAATATGCCTAATGTTTTTTTATGACATGTAAACATTTATTACTTTTTTAAAGTAAACATACATACAGGACAGAAATATATTATATGCGATAATTGACAATATGAAAAATATTTAGTTATTTTTTAACATTTTAGTTCGGAAGGTTTGAAGGAGTAAATGGGGCTCATTTTTTTCCCCTCATATACGCTTAAGGTTGATTTCGTGCTCCAATATATGTAGGTACAACTAAATTAGATATCACAAAAAATTGAGCATAAAATTATAATCACACCTTCTCCTTTATTTCAAAAACCCTTTTATTTTCTTAATTTAGACGTAACAATAAGTAAGATTTTGTATTTTTTTATATTAAATGAACCATACTTTTTCTTCCAAAAATACTCAAAATAAATAATATTTAAATTAAACAACAGAAGTGTTAATTAATAGAATGAAAAAAAAATATAGGATAATAAGATTTTTTTTCAGAATATTCTAAATTTCTGCCTTAATCCGGGATTTATAAACTAAAACGTTTTTAGAAATTAAGCCGGAATTTAGGCATAATTTCAGAAATTTTGAAGACCTAATGATGGCTTATAGATGAGGTTGGCTGATGGCTTATGATGCTTATGATGACTTAAGATGACATGATGGCTGATGGCTTATGATGGCTTAATGATGTGGTTACAAATGACGATGGCTTAATAATGATGAGGTCTTAATGATGCCAGCCAGCTTTGGAGAAACGCATTCAAAGCTGTTCTTTCTGTGAGGCAAATATATAGATATAATCGTATATCCCATTCCATCCCAAATGACGCTACCTACCTACATCCCCGACTGCCAATTTTGTAACTTTTAAAAATCCTGGCATTCGACTTGACCGGCCCCCGTGCTTGCAAAATCGTCTTGGACGCAGAACCGATGCAGCTGCCGCGGCAGTTAATCCAGATCACTGATCACTTGCCAGCGCCTCGCTCTGCTGGTAAACAAACAGAAGCCAAACGGCCAAAGTCCATCTAGTGCGCAACGAACCGGGAAGTAACCCAATAAGATTTACAACACGCGTAAACAATTGCCTCCGCACCAGTTTATCGAAATAGTCGGGGAGGTAGTGATTTTTTTCGGTAGTGATTTTCCCAGTCTCGGAACGTCGATAGGATTATTCAGTGACTAATTCTAAAAAGCGGACACGTACTGGGTTCATACCTATGAAGTTGCTGTTCTATAAAGGAAATTTAAGGCCAAAATCTTTAGCCTTAAATTTAGGTGCTGGGCGCAAGCCTAGTTATATGTCTGACGAGCCAAGGGTTGCATGGGATTGGCATGAACCAATTTGACTCTTTATTATATCCTAGTGTAATCATAGTTAAATTATAAGATATGAAATGTGAATAAATAAATAAATGGTTTTCTGAAACCATACAGAAATCACGACAAGTTTTTCATCAATAATTATTGGGTCCTTATCTATGTATGAAGTTGCTGTTCTATAAAGGAAATTTAAGGCCAAAAACTTTGTATGAAAAATATATATTTGATGAATGTAAATATTAACCCCTATTATAATATCTATGTAGATTTGTCATTTTAATGGGAGTTGCCTAATTCCTCTGCTGTAAAACTCTCGTGGACAAGAACCAATGAATGCTTTGATGTCGTTTTTCACCGACTCTTCAAATGTGATTTTTTTGCCTCGTAAAAAAATATCTAAATTCTGTTAAAAAATGACACCCTATTGGAGCAAGGTCAGGTAAGTACAATGGATGAAAGAGTGTCCAGCCGCAACTCCTGCATCTTTGGGACTGTTTGCAGTTAAATCTGTGGTTATACTTTGTCGTGCAGAAGCAGTGGCGATGAGCGATTGACCAGGCTCGGTTATTTAATCACGAGCTTCATCATCATTGTTTGCAGTTCCTAACAGTACACATTTACGGTAGCTGTATAGCCAGACTGCAATAAGCTCTAATAGAAAACACCAGCACAGGATCTCATATTTGAAAATCATGCAAATTTTTAAGATTACCATGGTTGCACAAACGGAAATATTTGAGCAAAAAGAAACGACGGAAAGAAAAATATATAGCTGATTCTTAAAAAAGAATAGCTCGGCCTTTATTTAAAATTTATTCAAATTTGAAATTCAAATTTAAACCCAAGTTATCCAGGTTCAAAAAGGCCAGTGTGAAAAAACAGCAATTACATAGTTAAGGACCTAATATTTTGAAGGGGGTTTTCCGGTGGGATGAGCTAGAAAAAGGTTTACCATATTCCAGCTCAATGCTCCAAATGCGAAAATGCAAATGTGCTCCATTTTTTTGGAAGTAATGAAAATCGTTTAACTGCCAAGTCGCATGCAACATTGATTAGAAGAAAATAATCTGGCTGATATATGGGAATGGCAAAGGTGTCTGCCACCTAAAAAACGGAAACAAAATGGTGGCTTTTTTTGCAGACCTGAAGAAAGCCCTTATTTTTGCAGGTCAGATGATACTTAAAATTACAACGATAGCTTATGATAACATGTGGTTGTGATGTGCGATCGCCAAAGCTCCGCCAGACTCCTGCGCAGAGTGCGCACTTTGACACGCCTTAAACGAGTGACGCGCATAAAACAGTGCGTACTGCCACAAGCTTCACGAACATTAGCCATATGTATTTTTTTCGTGGAATCATAGGATTAATTATCAATAACAAAAATGTCAAAACAGTGAAAATGAGTACAATGGGTTTTTATTTTTGTCTAATTTGTAGATCCAGCCGCGTTCCGCGATTTCGTAAAATATCCAGAGTTTTTTTAAATAATAATCTGTGATAATATCAATTTATATAATTAGTTTTAAAAACGTAAAAGTAAGGACGACGTATCCAAAACACATAGATTTTGTAATTGTTGAATTATTTTCGCCAGACGAGCTTCGCCTTAATTTAAATAGGTCTGATTGCTTTTTTGTGCATTTAACGATCGACTTTAGTAAAAGGAACATCGTTTTTTTTCAGTTTTTGTAATTGTTGAAATATTCCTGCCAGACTAGCTTCGTTTAACTGTATACAGTGTATACAGGTGAGTTTTAATTAACCAGCATCCTTCAGCGTGGTGAATCAGTACTAGCAAGTAGACAAGTTTAGATAAAAAACAAAAACATAAAAAAAAATCATTTAAAAATTTGAAGTATTTTAGTGTCAAATAAAAGTTTGACAGAGTTTGAGTGCGCTGCGCTATCTAGCAGTAGGTAAAATATTGATAATAATCAATATTAGCGATATTTTACCTACCGCTAGATAGCGCATCGTGTTCGACGTTTTTGTACTATTTTTAGGCAAATTAAAATTTTCAAATAAAAAAAATATATATTTTTTGTGTTTTTTTTCCACATTATTTTATTAAAAGTTGCTCACTTGCTCTTACTGATTTGCCCCCTTCAAGGATGCCGGTTAATTAAAACTCACCAGATTCCTTTTTTGTACATTTAATGATCTAGAAAATATTTATAACTGAGAAAATAAGTACCTACAATTCGATTGCATAATCGTATAATCGCATGTTCCTACCATAATCGCATAATTCACCAATTACATAATCATTGCCAGACTCGGAATTTTCTGATTAGCAGTAACAACAGACCAGATTTAATTAATTTCTCAAACGTAGAAACTAAGTCTTAAAAATATTCACTACCTCCCCGACTACCTATATCGAAAGGATCCGCGCGGAAAAGCTTTTTCGCGATGTTTTTATACACACTTTTACGTTTATGTTTACCCAGCCAAATTATATATATTTGTTGCGATTATTGCGCAGTAAAAGTGATAACATCAAACGGACGCCATTGATCGGACGGAAACGTATTTCTAGGGATGAGTCATGTTGACGGCACAAAATATGTTGACGTGAAAATGAAAGCTTTCGCTTTTCTTCCGGAAAATTTGTTTAACATTTGATAAGGAAAGGACGCTGATTTAATATGGCTGCCATTCGTGTGAAAACAAGAAATAGCAACCCCTGGAGCCTTACTTTACAACTTTATTAAAGGATTAATAGCTATAAAGGAAGACCACATACAATCCCTACCCATATTATAAGGCCCACCGTGCATTTCGGCAGTTTGTTTGTGTGTTTATATCTTTATTGTGAAATTTTACAATGGGCGGGTTTATTGTCATACAACAATCTCTTCCAACAAACCCTAGTATGAAGGGTTTATATGTGTGCATGTAATATGTGTGTGTATAATAAAATGTGTGTAATATGTGAGTGTATAATATAGTGTGCGTATAATAAAAACATAATAGTATATGTAGTAATACAAATTGATGATTTCTAAATGTAATTTTATTTTAATTTTTGTGAATTTATTTTGTATATTAATAATTCATATTAATACTTATTAATACATATATAAATATATATAAATTTTCATCATGTTTTAAAGTAAAATAATATTGACAATTTTCATGACATTTTCTTACGAATTTTTATTAGGTAATTAAGATATTTCTGTTACATTAAGTATGATTTTGTTTTTTATATAAATATAATATTATAGATTTCTTAGGATAATTAAAATAAATTGTCCACCTTAGAATAGGCGGCAGCCTAGTTAGGTTAAGACTTTTGTATATTGAATGTACTCATAATTTGAACTCTTGTTATTGTATTCGATCGACATAATTTAAATACAATTCCATTAATATTATCCCCAGGCGATCTAACCACTATGCCACCGGGCCCGTATGACAGGGGGCCGTGACTTGCATACATTGTAAATTTAATTTAAAGGTAATTTTTAATTGTGTCTTCTAATTTTTAATTTTAAAAGTGTCTTTAAAAGTCACGTTAATTAGACGTAATTGATTAATGAATGACGTGACTCCCTGGTATTATATTACAAAATTAGACATTTTTGGTAAATATTTTTTTTAAAAATTCATATTTTCTGCGGTTTACAATCCCCTCCCAGCCCGCGACGCGGCATGCTTGATCGTCTAGAGAGCCCTTAAGAGAGGTACAGCGTTTCATCGTCCTAATCCGTCAAATATAATTAACCCGAAATGCAAATTTCCTAATAGGGTTACGAAACGAAGGGTTATTAATAAACAATCCTCGATTCCCTCGGAAATCATGATAATTGAAATCCTAATATACGTATTGAAAACGGCGAAACTGCGCAAGTTCCATGATCGATCTGTAAAATTATACTTAGCGTATACTTCTTTTTTACTACACATTAAAATAAAATGCATGGTAGTATATAAATACAATATAATATAAAATATAGTATAAATACACACTTAAATACGGACCCACATACTCTTACACACACATACATACACACACTTACAGCTGCAGGCAAACTCACTCACACACACACACACACACACACACTCACACACATACACACACAACCTCCCACCATCTGCTTTACTTTCCCAGCAAATGTATACATACGCACCCAACTCTCAAACAATTGTAATATGTTTTTTATCAAGAAATGGGCAAAAAAATACTGAAAAATACTAGAATTTAAATTAATATAAATTTGTAATTTATAGGAAATCCGGTTTTATATTTTAGAATGTTTACAAGTGTGTAATTCTGTATAATCATACTGTGTACTTTCCTTATTAAATAAATAAAATAAAAATAAGAAAAGTAAAAAGGGTCGAAAAAAATACTGACCAGTGGCACTGCTGAACCTGCCGGCGTTCCGCAAGTAGGAAAATAACTCCCCTCCGCAGACGTAGTCAAGCAGCATGTAGATACAGGAATCGTCTCGCGTGAACCAGCGCCTGTAAAAAAAGAGTTATCGGCTCTTCAATTAAAATGCTCCCACTCCACTTCAGATGTGATCATAAAAATTCTAAACGGCTAATAAATATTATTTATTTGAGCAAGACGTTGAATTAGATCCACAGGTGAAACGAATACATCTACAATACTGAAGAGTCTGTTATTTTTTAGGTGATCATTTCAGAAATATTGCTAAAGATTCTCAAAACAGGTATAACTGGAAATTTCGATTTTGTAATTTAAGATTTGAGATATAATGGGAACCAACTCCAAGTAATATTTATTAAGTAATATTTTAAATTATTATTTATTTTTTTATTGCAAGTTTATTTAAAACAATATAACATAATCACTATCAAAATCATTCAAGCGTATCTGACCTTAAATAATATTACTCCTACTTAAACATAAAAAACATAAATCATAAACAAAGGATGGAAAGAAGATCACGCAGCGTGATCTTATGATACTTTTATTTTAAGCAAATATATTACACGTTGGTATATACAGGGTGAGTTTTTAATTAGTGGCATCATTGTAGTGGGTGAATCAGTACGACGAAATAAGCAACTTTTAATTTAAAAAAATAGGGGAAAAAATATTTTTTTTTGTTAAAGTTGTAAATTGTATCTATAGAAGAAAGGTTTGAGAAGCGTTGAGCGTGCTCCGCCATCTATTGGTAGGTGAAATATAGCTAATAAGCAATATTAGCGATATTTTACCTAGCGCTGGATAACGCATCGTGCTTATAGCTATTTATATATATATATATATATATATATATATATATATATATATATATATATATATATATATATATATATATATATATATATATATATATATATATATATATATATATATATATATATATATATATATATATATATATATATATATATATATATATATATATATATATATATATATATATATATATATATATATATATATATATATATATATATATATATATATATATATATATATATATATATATATATATATATATATATATATATATATATATATATATATATATATATATATATATATATATATATATATATATATATATATATATATATATATATATATATATATATATATATATATATATATATATATATATATATATATATATATATATATATATATATATATATTATATATATATATATATATATATATATATATATATATATATATATATATATATATATATATATATATATATTTATATATATATATATATATATATATATATATATATATATATATATATATATATATATATATATATATATATATATATATATATATATATATATATATATATATATATATATATATATATATATTAAAACTTCAAAATTTAAAAGAAAA
>CALYMY010000581.1:0-14824 GCA_944548615.1 Micropterix aruncella | reverse complement strand
ACTAATCCAAGAACCTTGGATTGTTAGGGATACTGTAAGTGGAGTAGGAGGTTGCGGAACCATTCATAAGGCCCAACCGACTCGGAAACTCAGGACCTGCGTGGTCACTAAGGGCGTCACAGCCACTTTTCTGCCACAGCTCAGCGGCGATGACCTAACGGTCGTTTTAACAAAAATCAACTTGACAGGAGACAGGACGGTGGATCTACTCATTGAGTCAGCATACATGCCTTATGACTCCACTGACCTGCCACCGTAAGAAGATATAACCAACCTAGTGACATATGCGAAACAACGCAGGCTCCAACTCCTTCTGGGTTGCGATGCGAACTCCCACCACGTGTGCTGGGGTAGTTCCAACATAAACCCGAGGGGGGTAAGCCTGCATGACTTTATCCTAGGCAATGAACTCACTATCCTCAACAGAGGAACAGAACATACATTCATAGACTCAAGAAGACAGGAGGTATTGGACATCACGATCTGCACAAAAGATCTCATAAATAGGGCTTATCCTTATGCAACACAAAATGCCTTCAATAGAGACAAATTAAGCGAAAACATAAAAAATTAAACTATTGATCACTTCGGCAAAGCCGTTTTATAAATGAAAGTGACATTACGAAATAATTCAAATTTCGAATGCTACCAACATTTAAAATATGATACAATTGGCTGAGTACGAGCCATTAAATCGAAATAAAAATAAAAAAAACCTCCATATGCTCAAGAAATTAAAGCCGAAGTGATCAATAGTTTAATTTTTTATTTTTTCGCTTAATTCGTCTCTATTGAAGGCATTTTGTGTTGCATAAGGATAAGCCCTATTTATGAGATATATGGATGAATAGTGACCGTTAGTCGACTGCAAAAGGACCTTTAAACTTACATTGCACCGTCGAAAGTCGTGCACATCCGTAAATATATCTCATTCAAACATAAGCATTTCCCAATACAAGCTGGGATTTCCTTCGCTACTTTTTAAGTAGCTTTTACTAATTTTATTTTAAATAAAAAGATCATCCTATAAACGGATTTCTTTACAAACCTTATCATATATATATATATATATATATATATATATATATATATATATATATATATATATATATATATATATATATATATATATATATATATATATATATATATATATATATATATATATATATATATATATATATATATATATATATATATATATATATATATATATATAATATATATATATATATATATATATATATATATATATATATATATATATATATATATATATATATATATATATATATATATATATATATATATATATATATATATATATATATATATATATATATATATATATATATATATATATATATATATATATATATATATATATATATATATATATATATTTTCAATAATATATAAAATTAGATTCATGAAAAGTTACTTATCTGGGGTCCTGGTGGACCAGAAACATTTTACCGATAGTTAATGTCCTCTTTAAATACTTAGGGCAGCAGCACCTGTTTCCGCAATTGATAATTTATGATGTTCTTAGTTATTGCAGCCGAATTACTGTATGCCCTTGGATGTAATAAGTATAGGAGGATGGTTTCTGTAACAGAAATGGATGTTAGTAACTTATTTTAGAAGAAATTATATGATTGAGAATATTTCGACACAAGTCGTATTCATCTCCATGACATTTCTGATAGAACAATTTTTTCAAAATTTAAATTTAAAAAAACTGAACATAGAGAAATGGGTTAATAATATTTTGCAATATCGTTATAATACACTATAACCGACCTTGAAAAACATTATTGATAATGATTTTTAAATGAAAAATATTAATAAGCTTTTAATGAATATGTCTGAACAAATATAATTACTGTATTAATTTTGCCTATTCAGACCGGGACCCTTGCAAGCGCCTAAAATATTTATAAAAGCCAACTCCCAAGATTTAACGTCTCTTTCTTTAGCGTTATCGCCAAGGCACTTAATAATTTTTACTTTAAAACAATTATCAAAAGTTAAATTGTGTGCCTTAGCATGCAATGCTATTGGAAGTTGACTATCATTGCCTACGCTGGCCCTGTGATTATTTAACCTAATGCTAAGAGGTGTAGTTGTTTCCCCAATATAAAATGCATTGCAGGTCTGGCAAAGTAATTGATATACAATATTTTTTGAAATGCAACTACTATTAAAAGGAACTCTGTAACTATTAGGAGTGTTAGGACTAGTAAAATAAATGCTTCGATCTAATAAAGGACATGTTTTACAACGTGATCGACCACAAGGCTGTAGGCCAAAATTTTTTTTATTACTAAGATAATTTCGATTATTTTTATTAAGTATTGATTTTAAATTAGGAGGTTTTCGAAATGATAAAATTGGTGGTATATCTAATAAACCTTTGGTTGATGGGTCGTTAGCTATAATAGGGAATAAATCTGCTAAAATAGGTCGCAGTTTCTCAGTGCCAGGAAAATAAGTAGTACTCAGAAAGATTTTATTTTGATTTAAATTTGAAACCAATTTAGGTTTAGGTGAAAATTTTGTTTCGGAATTTATTATATTTTTATCTAACAAAGAGGCAGGATAATTTCTTTCTATTAGTGATTTTTTAAGATTGGAAAGGTACTTATCTAAATTTTCTTTATTATTAATTAAACGGTGTCCGCGAATTGACATTGAATATGGAATTGACTTTTTGGTATGAAACGGATGACAGCTATCGAAATGTAGGTATTGCTCTTTGTTTGTAGGTTTTATATGAATTGCAGTTTTAATGGTGCCTTCGGATAGAGTTAGATCAACGTCTAAGAATGTAATTTGATTTTCTGATATAGTGTATGTAAAATCTAAGGGTCCGAAATTATTTAAATCTGTAAGGAAGTCAGTGAGTGTGTCATGTCCATGTGGCCAAAACAGTATAATATCATCAATAAACCTATACCACATTAGTGGTTGTAAATTTTGAGTAAGAAGAAAATTATTTTCTAATAACCTTTCTAATAAATTATATATATATATATATATATATATATATATATATATATATATATATATATATATGTATATATATATATATATATATATATATATATATATATATATATATATATATATATATATATATATATATATATATATATATATATATATATATATATATATATATATATATATATATATATATATATATATATATATATATATATATATATATATATATATATATATATATATATATATATATATATATATATATATATATATATATATATATATATATATATATATATATATATATGTATATATATATATATATATATATATATATATATATATATATATATATGTATATATATATATATATATATATATATATATATATATATATATATATATATATATATATATATATATATATCTATATATATATATATCTATATATATATATATATATATATATATATATATATATATATATATATATATATATATATATATATATATATATATATATATATATATATATATATAAATATATAAATATGTATATATATATATATATATATATATATATATATATATAGATATATATATATATATATATATATATATATATATATATATATATATATATATATATATATATATATATATATATAAATATATAAATATATATATATATATATATATATATATATATATATATATATATATATATATATATATATATATATATATATATATATATATATATATATATATATATATATATATATATATATATATATATATATATATATATATATATATATATATATATATATATATATATATATATATATATATATATATATATATATATATATATATATATATATATATATATATATATATATATATATATATATATATATATATATATAGTAGTAGTAGATTGAGTGGGGGGCTTGTTTCCAGCCCTTGATGTCACCTAGATCTGTAAGGTCTTTTGTAACTACCCACTGTGTGGTTAGGTCAGTGGTCAGCTAGTAGCCCGGTACTTCTTACCAGTCCAAGTAGGTCACTGACCTTCAAGTTAGGCAGATCGCTGGGTTCGAGAAAGGCTCGTACCAGTAAACTGTGTCTTTTGGCGGCGAGCCCTGGACCAACAATGTGTATGCTGTCTTCAGGTTCCTCGCCACATATTCGGCAATCCTTGCTCTCAGTCAAGCCAAGGTTGAATAGATGAGCTCTAAGGGTCCTGTGTCCGGTGAGGAGACCGATATTAGTTCTAAGATTCTTCTTGCTCATGTCAAGTAGGGCCTTGGTTTTCTTCTGTAGTGGTTGAACCATCATGGCTTTTGCCTGGCGACATCCCTGACTCTGTTTCCAGGAAGCCCGATGTTCCTGCTCCAAGCAGTCCCTGATGATTTTCTTACCTGTAGCGAAGGGGACCCCTACAGCTGGCTCCACTGGGCATTCCAGTGTGCCCAGTTTTGCCAGTCTGTCGGCCTCTTCATTTCCGGGTATACCTTGGTGACCCGGTATCCATTTTAGGGTGATTTTGTCGGATTTTCCTAATTTGTTGAGCTCCTGCATGCAGTCTTAGACCACAGAAGATTCTGTGGTGGCTTTAGCCAGAGCGTCCAGTGCTGCTCTGCTGTCAGAGCAGATGAGGATTTGTCTGTTTTTCACCTCAAGTCTACTTTGTAGTTTTATGCATTCCAATATGGCAAATACCTCGGCTTGGAAAACCGTGGCGTATTGTCCAAGGGGGATGCTGATTCTGTGGTTGGTTTTGGGTCCATACACGCCTGCCCCAAAACGTCCATTTGTTCCTGAGCCGTCGGTGAACCAGGCGTCTGCGTTGTGGCTTTGAAGCCACTGCGTATTTTTCCATTCTTCCCTGGTGGGGATAAGGATTTTATAGGATTTCTCTACCGAAATTTTATTCCGTAGTCGATCCTGGGTCAGAGTGAATGGGCTTTTGTGGAGGAGGTTTAGCTCAGGATGATTGTGCCCTCCTCGCTTCCACTCGCCCAAACACTTCAGTCTGTATGCTGTAAGTCTGGCGGAGTGGATGATGAGCTTGTCCAGAGGCGGGCAGCAGATTGCCACCTCTAATCCCGCTGTTGGGGTGGTCTTCATGACGCCAGATGCAGCCCTCAGGTAGGTTTTGAAGGTAGGTTTTAAACCTTGAAGGCTTTTAAGCATTTTTAGTGTCTCAAGCTTTTTCACCCTGGACCACCAGACTATTGCAGCATAGGTTAGTCTAGGCAGCAGTACTGCCCTGTAGAGCCATAAGGCGACCCTGGGTTTGAACCCCCAGGTTTTTCCCATAACTCTTTTGCACGTCCACAAAGAGGCATAGAAGGTTGTTCTCTTGCGCTCGAGGTGGTGCTTCCAATTGAGCTTTGGGTCTAGATAGACTCCAAGGTATTTGACTACTGTAGCGTATTCTATCTCCTTATCCCAGAGCTTGAGACACTCAACGGGTTCGGGTTTGTATTTTCTGGTGAAAATCATGGCCTTAGTCTTGCTTGGATTAGCGGACAGACCTCTGGCCTGGCACCAGTCTTGGGTGGTCTTAAGTGCTTTGTCCACGAGCTCCTTAAGTATTGATAGGAAGTTTCCTCTTACTACTATGGCCACGTCATCAGCGTAGCTGTAGACAGAGAAGCCTAGGTTTTGTAGATCTGTTAGGAGTTCGTCTACAACGATGTTCCACAAGAGGGGGGAGATGACTCCACCCTGTGGACAGCCCTTGGCAGGGATTCCCGTGATGGAGGTGTCGCCTTGATAGACGGTCAGATTCCTATTTGATAGCATACTCAATGCCCAGTCAATGATGGTATCTGGTATTCCTCGTCTGTGCATAGCGTTTTTTATAGTTGCATATGATGTGGTGTCAAATGCTCCTTCGATGTCCAGGAATACTCCCAGAGCGTAACCATTCGCCGCTAACTGTGTCTCTATTGTGCTCACCAGGTGATGTAGGGCAGTGTCCGTAGATCTGCCCTCCCTATAGGCATACTGAGCATCAGCAAGCGGTTGAAGAGCTAGGTGGTTGGTTTTCAGGTAGCCGTCAACTAGTCTCTCCAGTGATTTCAGGAGAAAGGAGGTGAGGCTAATGGGTCTGTAGTCTTTGGCAAAGATGTGTCCGTTCCTGCCTGCCTTTGGAATGAACGTGACTCTTGCGCTGCTCCAGGCATGAGGGACGTGTCTGAGGGCTATGCTCGCTCTGAGTACCTTTGTTAGAGGGCCCAGCAGCTGGCTTAGCCCTTTTTGTAGTGGGACTGGGTATATTCCATCCGGTCCAGGTGATTTGTAGGGGTCGAAGGTGCTCACGGCCCATTCTACTGCTTTTGGATTAACTATCTTGGCTGCAAGGGCCCACTCTCTGGGCTTGTGGAGCCTCTTGGAGTTCTCCCCTGCGGCAATTGGGAGTGAGGATTCCTGGAAGCCCGGAAAGTGTGTTTCCATTAGGAGCTTCAAGGTTTCCTTGGCGTCGCTTGTGTGCCCCCCTCTGGTCGTTTAAGGCATCCCAGCTGGGGGCGGTTGTTAGAGCTGAGGATCTTGTTGAGCCTGGAAGCTTCGGAAGCTGTTTCCACGCTCTCATAAAAGTCCCTCCAGCTTCTTCGTTTCGGGTTGTTGTATTCGTTTCGGGCGTTTTTGTATTCCTCCCAAAGATGTTGCGAGTTAGTGTTGTGATTTATTGCCCTATTGAAACTCCTTCTCAGCGTAAGCCTGAGCTTGGTCAGCTCTGGGTTCCACCATGGGACCTTTTTTGAGAGGTTTTTTTGTTTCATAGGGCAATTCTGCTCGTAGGCGTCTATAACGGCATTAGACAGTAATTGTGCAGCTGTTTCTAGTTGCTTTTTGGTGTGGAATCGATTCGGAACCGTGGTGAGCTTGATAGCCAGGTCCCTATCGAATCCTTCCCAGTTGGTATTTCTAGGGTTGCGAGCCCACTGAATTTCCAATAAGCACCGAAGCGTTAGATGGATCTGCCTATGGTCCGAGCCTGAGGGTTCATCTGAGACCCTCCAGTCTTGAACCAGGTCGGCCACTTCTTTTGTGCAGATCGTGATGTCCAATACCTCCTGTCTTCTTGAGTCTATGAAGGTATGTTCTGTTCCTCTGTTGAGGATGGTGAGTTCATTGCCTAGGATAAAGTCATGCAGGCTTACCCCCCTCGGGTTTATGTTGGAACTACCCCAGCACACGTGGTGGGAGTTCGCATCGCAACCCAGAAGGAGTTGGAGCCTGCGTTGTTTCGCATATGTCACTAGGTTGGTTATATCTTCTTACGGTGGCAGGTTAGTGGAGTCATAAGGCATGTATGCTGACCCAATGAGTAGATCCACCGTCCTGTCTCCTGTCAAGTTGATTTTTGTTAAAACGACCGTTAGGTCATCGCCGCTGAACTGTGGCAGAAAAGTGGCTGTGACGCCCTTAGTGACCACGCAGGTCCTGAGTTTCCGAGTCGGTTGGGCCTTATGAATGGTTCCGCAACCTCCTAATCCACTTATAGTATCCCTAACAATCCAAGGTTCTTGGATTAGTGCTATACTTGTCTGCGCCACAGCCATGCTCCTGGTTAATATCGCCGAGGCGCTTTTGCTGTGGTGCAAGTTGATCTGGATTATGGGGACTTTTAGGTGGTTCATTTTGATGCACCTCCCTCCGTTCCCTCCACTGCGTCCGACTCCTTCCTAGGCTTATTATCGACCAGCCTTACGGATGCCCGAGCTAGCCCACAGTAGGGTCGGAAGTTGCAGGCCCTGAGAGTGGCCAATGAGGAGTCGCTCACCAGACAGGCGAAGTGGACGCTCGAGGCATCCTTCTTCGTGCTCCCGAGTGATTTTATTATTTAGGAAGGATGGTTGCTTAGTTTAGAGATTGGTTGTTTGAAGGGTGAGTGTTTCTAGATTAAAAAGGCCTTGTAAACCTACATCTCTGTTCGCAAGTCAAAGACAACCAACCAATCTCGTTTAAATATAAAGCAATCCCTAATTCAAACAAGGGATCCCTTTCTCCGCTATGTACTATGTATGTAAGTGGCTTTTATTATTATTTTCTATATATATATATATATATATATATATATATATATATATATATATATATATATATATATATATATATATATATATATATATATATATATTTATATATATATATATATATATATATATATATATCAATCAGAATTTAGTGTAGAATAAAAATGTGTGTTTTAAATTCCATTTTTCAGTTTTTTCTCCACGTAGAGAATTTAGATGTCAACACTTCACCGCCGAAGCCACCAGTAATGTTGGCTATACATGGAAAAGTCCACTTGGAATTTTTCTACACTGGTAATGGAAAAAGGTTTATGGTGTTGAAATGGTATTTTATAGTGAAGCCTCGAACACCGTAAGAGCAAAATCTAATACACAATTTTAAGTGTGCATTCCAATATTAATGGAAATTTGTAATTAAAAAGCTTTAAATTTCAAATATATTTGTTTTATTGCTAGTGGCTTGCCAATGATTATTCTTATTGAAAGGCTGAAATGAATAAATCAGTTTGAAATTATATCATAGGATAGGTATTTCTTCTACTTTGGGGTAACTTGTACCGGTGTTGCCTGATAAATGTTATATTTGGACATACGTCTCCCACAGGGCAGACAGTTATTTAATCATTCTTTAATATTATTTTATGCCATCAATTAATGTGATTGCATTTCAACCTCTATACAATATATTCAAATAAAAATGAGCAAAAATGTATGGGAGCTGGGCCCATCTCTCTGAGCAATAAAAATAACGTATTTACCATTGGAAAGATCTATTTATCTAAAATATTTATGACTACCTACTACTAGTATAACATACCTCGATCATCAGCCGTTTCGAAGTTTTGAAGTTCGGAATCTTCTGAAATATTGCTATAAACACGAAATCCCCATACCAATTATTTATTGAAAATATATTATTTGCAGTAAAGATCCACAAAAGATAGTATATTATGATGTACAGTCACTGTTGCACACCACACCATGTTGAACAGCTGACCTTAGCATATGAAATACGTCAGGAAATAGAGCGGGAATGAAATCATGAGACACATACTTAGTTCAAGCAACGATTCCCAATATTTTCCCTCCATATACCGCATAAAAAGTCGAGCATTTTTAGAAATATATAGTTTGTACTCACACAGTATGTATATGTAGTTTATCGTTTCGGGTATGCTGCGATGGTTTTCGTTAAAACAGTTATTATTCTGGATGCAGTTATTATTAGGTGTACTAGAAAGAAACGGCTCATAATTAAGATTAGTCGCTGTAGTAAGAAATGTTTTACATAAATAGATCTTTCCATTGGTATACGATTTACAGCTATTGGGAAAGTGGGACCAAAATGCGCATTCTCTTTTTGTTGATAAAAATCTTTATTATGTTATCTATCTATATATCTAAAAATTAATCGCCGTGCGTTAGTCTCGCAAGATCTCGGAAGTGACTCGACCGATTTAAATTATTTATAAAAAAAATTGTTTGCCCTGATTCGGGGGTGGTTTACTAAATTATATATTAAGGAAAAACTCAAAGAAACAGCTGAAAATCGAAAAAAAAACGATATTGCTCATTTTGGGAAATAGACCACTTTCAATAGATGGCGTTCGCGGCGATCCTATTGTTTGACAGCTGCGCCATCTATAACTGTTAATTATCCGTGCGATTGTGTGAAATGGTCATTAAATTATAATTATTACTTTCCTGTTTAAGGAAAGTACTGTGTGTCTGTGTGTATTCTCCAACGATAGCGCCGAAACGCTTGATCCGATTGAGCTGAAATTTGGCATACAGGCATCATTTGGTCATGGCATGAGCTGAAAAGATTGTGGTTGAAATTCGTCCATTCAGGGTTGGCTCCCGACGAGGGAACCCCTCAACGGTCAACAAAAACTAAATTCGAAAAGTCGTAAAGTCGAAAAATCGAAGTCGAAAAGTCAAAATGTCGAAAAGTGGAGAAGCCAAAAGAGACGAAAAGGTCGAAAAAGTAAAAAAAGTCGAAAAAGCCGAAAAAGTCGACAAATTAAAAAAAGTAAAAAAAGTCGCAAAAGTCGAAGCCGAAGTCGAAGTCGATTTCGATTTCGAATTCGATTTCGATTTTCAAGGGTTAAAGGGTAGCGCTAGGTTGGGGGTGGGTAGGATTTATGATATTAATATTCAGATGAATTAAGTTCCTGGCTACTTGACAGGAAAGTCTTGGGGTGACACAACTGTTTTTTTATTAATTACATACGACATCGTTTTATTTTACAATAAGTTAGTGGATTTGAGAATAGATTGTGTTGATGCGAATTTAATTGCATTTTGCGAACATTCCTTTTGATTAGCCATTCTTAGACTTTGCAGGCTTAGAAATAACCACAAATTTGGACTTAGTTTGGGGATTTCAATACTGTAAAGACCTCATGGAAATTTCGGCCGTTTTGAGTGAGTGTGAAAAGAATTCCGTGTCGATTTATAGTGTCCATTACAATGTCGAGGCTTGAGGCTCTGCGGTATTCGTGACGAGAAGATATGGCGTAGTTTCCTGAACGCTACGAGTTGGATTCGCCGGCAGACCTCCTTGTCGAAGTTAAGTCTGCCTAGTTGGATCGTCTGACCCAAATAAACATACTGGTCGACATTAGTATTTTAATGATTTTTGAAGTTTTATGACCATTTTTGATACTGTCTATAATTTGTGAAATTATCAAACAATTCTGATTGACTATTAGTAGTATACGTAGGATAGTACGATAGAACGATAGTACATATGATAATTTGTGAAATCGTTTTTTTATTATACCTAGAAAACATACGCTTGAAAGTTGATCTACTTGTATGTATACCTTATAATGTAGGTACATATTGAAGTCGTAATTCTGAATATTTTGTAATTCAGGTTTACATTTGTAGCCGAATTTTACAATTAGACAATCATTCTTTACCGAATTTCGTCAAAAGTAGTTAACAATAATTTTGTTGTTTTCCAATCGGTGTATCGGTATAATAAACAAGTATTGTGGTCTTAAAATATATTGAGTTTGAATTTTGGATATGGGAATGCTGAAATAACCTAATATTGATATACGGCAACATTTTCGCATCTGAATAGGTCTTAAGAGGTCTGAAAGGTCTTATTATTATTGAATAATAAAGAATAAACGAACTTAAATGTTTTTGATCGATTAATAAACAATGGTAAATATTAAATATAATTTAATAATTTAAATTAGATAATCTATTAAAATAACTTTGTAAGAAAAGTTGATGACATCGATTAAATAATAATCGAGATTTAATGATGTAAATTGCATTAATATTACATAAATAACAATACATGCAAAGATTTTATTCTATAAATTACTCCAATTTTAATAGTATTTATAACCAAGGCTTTTCGACTTTATTGACTTGGCTTTGCACTGCATCAGTTAAAATGTATTCGTATCATACATTAAATTTCATAATTTATATCTTTTTCGATGTATCTGCTTGCTACGGAGATCTAATAGTAAGTATAAGCTATGCTCAGATAATGCTATTGTTTGTGATTTATTTATTTGTTTGGCGTTTTTTAATTGTTCGGCTCTTTCTACTCTGATGAATAAAAAATTGATTCGTTACGAAGAGGTTGTTCACCCGATATCGGGTACCCGAATGGTCGTCTTAAAAATGGCTTCCACAAGCAACTGGTTCGCATGCATGGAGTGCTACTAGGGCTCGAACTTCTGCATAGAGGCTGTAGGGTGGGTGTTGACCTGTGAGTTCGGCCGACTTTAACACATGGGTCATAATTGCTCAACTGCACTGGGCCCATGAGGTCCATCAAGTGCGGCGGCTAGACCAACTAGATCTGTCGACTACAACGGGCAAACCCGTCACCTCTGTAAGTTTTAACGATATTAGACAGTTCCGTCTCCCGTGAGGTGAGTGAGAAGACTTAGGATGAAAACTGTCCACCGTCTAGTTACGCCACACGCCCGTAAGAGACAAACGCATTACCGCGAGATAACCAGGTTAATCACCCTGCAGGCCGACACTTGCGCCCGTACTACCAGTTATAGCCAGATTACTCCGGTTTCCCGACTGGTTACAGGTTCAAAGTCGCTTGCGTGGTCCTCTCCCTTACCTAGCGGTGATACGGTGTCTACCGAATCTATCGCGGACCATGGCATCCTTTGCGCGGCTCTTCGCCCGGGATCGGGTAGCCGATTGGTCGTTACAAGAGCAGTTGTCGTAAGGTGACCAACTACCACAGCTCTATAGGAGACAGTATTGTTTCCAGACTCCTCCGGCTGACGGTCAGAATGCACGATCGGTTGGCTGACGCCGCACGTTGCGCAAACCGTCCACGAGCGACCGAAGGTTGACTCCTAGGGGAAACTTGCCTGCAGCCCAGAGTCCTACTCTAACTCGCTCTTCTACGTGGAGGCCGCCGGATAGGTGTTGACCCGTGAGTTTGGCCGACCCTGAACAAATGGGTATCAGTGGCCTAACTGCAACATGGCCCATTAGTATGGCTTCCGGACGGGGCCAGTGTACAAGAGCTGCTGATGACTCACAAAAGGTTATCGTCGATGAATTATCACGACATTGTTGGTTGGTTTTTTAATAGTATAAGATATAGCCGTACCTATTATTTATAACTGTTAGGTCCATTTTCGATTTAAGTTGTATAAAATTTCCACATAAATATGTCAAATCCATAATTCCACCAAAGTTAAGACTTTCGGTAGCCAGACTGTAGTTTTCAAAAGTCTTAGGATACGTAGAAAAGCAAATAAATTGATAAGTATTTTTGTCATTATATTACGATGGTTTTTCCTGTAATATTTTTGTTCTTAGGCTCGGCGCGTGCCAGGGAGTACCGAGAGCAAGAGCGAGTGCAAGCGAGATGCGTAGAAGGTAGCGAGTGGCGGCCACCGGCCACGCGTGAGCGGAAAGTCCCTACAAAATGTATGAAAAGGCGGGTCATCTGCATGTCGCTAGCTACCAGTGGTCGTAACCGGCGGCCCTATTGCGCTGAGCCTAACCTATAATAAAAAAGTATTTTTTTTTAAAGCTCACCGACTACGATTTGGTTGCTGAAAAATGTGAGTCCTGGTCGGAGCCCAATGTGTACTTTAAAAATATAACATTCGCCGTTGGAAAACAGTATAAAAATAGCAAAATTATTACCACAAATTTTACAGTAAATATATTAGCGCCAATTTCGAAAGAATTATCGGTAAGTATATATATAATACATTGTTATTATAACAATATAAAAATGCATTACAAAATAATATTAAAAATACAGTTGGAAATCACAATGTACGAGAAAAAGAATGGAGTATATACTAAAAGTGACCTGACTAAAACCAGCGATTTGTGTGATTACGCCAAAAATGGCATAATATTTGTGCCATCGTTTCGTTTATTTGGAAATATACCGAACAGATGTCCAGTCAATGAGGTAAATATTGTTTCATTTATATATATATATATATATATATATATATATATATATATATATATATATATATATATATATATATATATATATATATATATATATATATATATATATATATATATATATATATATATATATATATATATATATATATATATATATATATATATATATATATATATATATATATATATATATATATATATATATATATATATATATATATATATATATATATATATATATATATATATATTTATATATATATAAATATATATATATATATATATATATATATATATATATATATATATATATATATATATATATATATATATATATATATATATATATATATATTTATATATATATATATATATATATATATATATATATATATATATATATATATATATATATATATATATATATATATATTTTGATATTTTAAGGGTGTAAATTTTTTTTTAAATTATTTTCAATAATATATAAAATTAGATTCATGAAAAGTTACTTATCTGGGGTCCTGGTGGACCAGAAACATTTTACCGATAGTTAATGTCCTCTTTAAATACTTAGGGCAGCAGCACCTGTTTCCGCAATTGATAACTTATGATGTTCTTAGTTATTGCTCACTGCAGCCGAATTATTGTATGCCCTTGGATGTAATGAGTATAGGAGGATGGTTTCTGTAACAGAAATGGATGTTAGTAACTTATTTTAGAAGAAATTATATGACTGAGAATATTTCGACACTAGTCGTATTCATCTCTATGACATTTATATATATATATATATATATATATATATATATATATATATATATATATATATATATATATATATATATATATATATATATATATATATATATATATATATATATATATATATATATATATATATATATATTTGATTGGTTTTTTGTAAAATTTCTTTTTTTTAAGAATTCGTTTAAAGGATGACACTTTGATGAAAAAATAAAAATAACAAAAGCCACTTACATAGCTGGAAGGTTTTCCCGGACTGGATTGGGAAATGCTTATTGTTTAAACGAGATGTATTTTTGGATGAGTACCACTTTCGACGGTACACTGTAGGTTTAATGGGATCCCTTTATCGCTAGCGAACGATCACCCTTCATCCACATCTCAAAAACAAAGCGTATCCTTTTGCAAACCAAAATAAAATGTCTTTATTAAAGACAAATTAAAGCAAAAACAATGAAAAAAATCACAATGAATCGTCTCTTAAATGCGGAATGACATACCGAAAATTCGATTTCAAATTCGAATATATCCACTCTTTAAAAGGACGATATAAC
>CALYMY010000580.1:0-15000 GCA_944548615.1 Micropterix aruncella | reverse complement strand
ATAGGTTAGTGGTTCAGCGTCACTAAAGTGGTTAAGAATCGACACAAACTGGACTCTGTTAGTTAAATAGCTCTGAAACCATTGGAGACTGGATGACGCTACGCCTATTTTTTTTAATTGTTGTAGTAACCTATTATGAGGCACCGAATCAAAGGCTTTCGCCAAATCTAAAAATACTGCCAGGCACTTTTCTCCCTTGTCTATGCCTTGTACAAGAAAATCTGTTAAGGCTGAGATGGCGTTTGATGTCCCTAGGCCTTCTCTAAAGCCAAATTGATTGTCTGACAGAATAGCGTTTTCTCCTAAGAATTTCATTAATCTTAATTTAGCCACCTTTTCAATAATTTTCGACATTGTATTCAGTATTGAAATAGGTCGATAATTATTCACCTGCAGTTTGTCACCCCCCTTAAAAATTGGTATTACTCTAGCAGTTTTCAAATCGCTCGGAAATACACCACTTCTAAAGCTAACGTTGATTATATGACTGATGGGTACGCTTATATATGACTTAGTAATTTTAAATATATGGGACCCTAATTCATCATTTCCTGCTGCTGACTTATTCTTTAGGCTTTCGATTATCTTCGTGACTTCAGCAGCATTAGTCGGTCTGAGATATAGTGAGGCCTGGTAGATACCAGTATCATTACATGAATCAATTTCTTCATCCGTGACAAATTTTTTGGCTAACATAGGACCCACGCCACAAAAGTGTTTATTAATGTGATTTAGCACTTTTTTAGTGTTATTTTGCAGGGTAACAACTTCATCCTCGATTTGGATTTTGGACAAAGACGAAGTTTTTTTATTTTTTGAATTTGATGCTTCTTTTATTATTTCCCATATTTTCTGAGGGTCTTCTTTCGAGTTTGAAATTTGCGTTTTGTAGAATCTTTGCTTCGTTAATTTAATTAAATTCTTACATATATTTCTATACCGCGTAAATTTTTGTTTTAAAATGAGGTCATCCGGTCGCTTTTTTAAGGTAGCGTGCATTTTATCGCGTTTGTGAATACAAAAGAGTAGACCCTTAGTGATCCAAGGCTTTAGTTTTTTGTGTTTGTGTCTAATTTTAAAAGTTTCAATTGACGTATTTTTATTTACTATTTGACCTAACGAAGTGATAAATGCCCGATATGTTTCATCCGTACTATGCAGAGAGAGAACAGGAGACCAGTCGTGACTGCTAATGTCTTTTAATATATTATCGTAGTTAATAGTTTTCTTTGTGAATTCATGTTTATGTTCAGCCTCCTTCCTCCATTTCCCTACTTTAAATAATATTGTATAATGATCTGTAATAGAGTTTTGGAAGATGATCGTGGAAATCGTATTCTTAGAGCGAATCATAACATGATCAATACAAGTACTACTATTATTGAATTCTCGCGTTGGCTGGACAACCTCTGGGCGGAGTCCATGTAGCATTAGAAGATTGATATATTGGTCAGCTTGGATGTTTGCCTTCCCTTCTATTGAAATATTAAGATCCCCACAAAGTATTAAATTCTTTACGCTTCGATTTTCAATTAAGACCCCGTCTAATTTTTTTATAAAATTTGTGATATTGTTATTGGATGGACTCCTATATACACAGAGTAGAGTTCTATCAATATCAATGTTAACCTGTAGACAATTTGCTTCAGGGAGATTAATTTCTTGGACAGACATATAACTAAAACCTTCTCGTATATACACTACCACACCATCATTCTGAGTGTGGTTTAGCGTTGTGTGGTAGCATTCATATCCAGGAATGTGCTTATCCCTAAAGTAGTGTCCATTCCAGGTCTCGGTGAGTATTAGAATATCTAGGTCAATTTGGAGACGCTCTAATAGAATAATAAATTGATCGTAATTTTTATTGAGACTTCTAATATTTAGACATAGACACTTGACTGTATCACCCTCGGACATAATCTCTCTGCACAACAATACGTTTGATGTGACGTGTCTGTTTTCAGTACTATTATTCAAAAAATTCATGTAATCCATTGCAATACAACAGTAATCATTATAGTTTTGATAAGCAGTTTTAGCAACATTTTGTTAAGACTTTTAGTTAGTTTGTAGAGCGATATCATATCACAACCAATGCAGATCAAGAATATTTTCGATGTAGGGTATGAATATAAGTAGGTAGTTTTTAAAATAGTCGTTAAGATTAAACTAATATTCAAAATATCTCTGACAATGCCAAACTGCGGCAATACTTGTGTGCTAAAAAATAGAATAATATATACATTACTAATTTTAAAAATTAAAAAATAAAAAATAATAAAATCTATAATATAATTAAATTTAAACTTAAATTCCAAATAATCATAATAAGTGTAGACTAATATAATATTAAGGGTTAATTTGTTTAAACCATAAGTAGTTAAAGATAAAAGCGGACATCTAGATAAAATAACTGAAATTATAGATCTAAAAAAGAGGCATTATTTTTAATGAGGATTGGTTTATCGCCTTCCCCTTTTCTTAAATAAATCCTCCCAGCACTTACCCAACAGTATTTAAATGATTTTTCTTTGGCAATTCTTTTTGCGTTCCATAGTAGTTCTCTTGAGCGTTTAGTCAAATCATCAGAAATAAAAACCGGTGCATTTGTTTTACCAGTATAACTAATGTCAAAAAGAGTTAAGGTTTCGCCATTTGTTTTACATTTCTTGAGATACATTTTAAAATTAGAGATGAAGGAATTTTTTAGCTCGTTTGTAATGAATTTTGCAATGATCGGCTTCGGTTTATTTTCAGAGTTCTTGTGCCGGATACGATAAATAGTACATACATCCGATCTATTAAAACTGCATTTGGTGACCATGGCAATTTTCTCCAATATGTTAAGAAGATTTTCATTTTGTGACTCAGGAATACCTCTGATTTCCATATTAGCTGATTTTTGTAACTGCTCTTGGTAATCCAGCTTATTTTCAAGGACTTGAAGTTGATTTTCGAATTCCCTTTTTTTCCTGGTTTCGGTGACACATTTTTTTTCCATAACCTCAATTTTATTACTTAGACTATCCACAGTTTCTATTAGAAATTCATGTCGCTCATTTTCTGAAGCTTTAAAGACTTCCAATTCAGACCTGGTCTCCATGACTTTAATGTTGATATCATCGCAGATTTTAATTTTTGCCTCAATAGCAGTAAATTTATTGTTAAATTCCGCCATTTGCAAAGAATTGAGTTTGATAATGGCTTCAAACTCGGCAATGGTGGACTTAATTGCTCGAAATTCCGTCTGAAATGATGAAAAATCACATCTTAAGTTTTTTATCTCCATTAGTATAGTGGCAAGTTGTTCATGTGGTAGAATAACAGAAGGAATTTTAACATTGCTAGCATTGCTCGTAGTCGAAGGTGAAATGACTGCCAAATCAGTAGGATCCAAGGGTGACAAAGATATCTTCTTCTCCACCAACAAAGTACGCTTCTTACAATCAGCGCATTTGAAGAGAGGTCGCTTGGCGATGGGTTTCCTAATATATGTATCCCTTGGAAAGCCACAGCAGTCGAAATGGTACATATTTTTACAATCAGGGCAGCAAAACGTATTTTCCGTTCCTTCCAGTTCGAAAGAGCACGAATGGCAGCTCATGATGACGTTGAATAATTCACAATAGTTGCAATATAAAAATTCACTTGCTTCTTTTAACGCGCAGTCGCACTTCTCGCATAAAAACTTTTTGAGGAATAATTAATAACTTTTCCCGGCGACTTGCAAATCACTACCAAGTTTTAGAAAAGTATCACCAGTAGGGTTTGATGACGTTGAACAATCCACAAAAGTTACAATAAAAAATTTCCTTGTTTCATTATAACGCGCAGTCGCACTTCTTACATACAAACTTTTGCAGAATAGGTAACTAATAACTTTTCCCGGAGACTTCAATACTCTAACAAATTGTAGACCAGTTTCACCAGTAGGGCTCAGTCGGGTTCACAGTTATTAATAGCTTTAGAAAATGATAAACGAGAACAGTTCTCCGGATGCCCGGTTACTGTTCTCACACACCAGTGACAGAGAGTTTCAGATCTGATAAAACTCAACAAAGATGTTTGGCGTCCGAAGAACTGCGGCAGTTGAAGAAATATTAACACTGCCGAAGGCTCAACTCAGCCTCAACGATTTTGAAACCAAAAAATATCACGAGAAATTACACGACCAACCGTTGACAGTTGACAGTTGTGACGATGAGATATAACAATTATAATAACAATTTTATTTTATATCTTTTTGTGTCATATTGTACTTTAATTTTTGCCTACTCTGCTTTTCACACCAGCATGTTGGTTAACTGTAAGATATTGTAATGAAGCAATAAGTCCGCCATTGTACCTTATTTTTATTGTGCAATAAAGAGATTTTCATTCATTCATTCATTCATTTCTTGAATACGTAGCACTTACAGTACAAAAAATAAATAAAGGTAATTCACAAATAACATAAAAGAAATAAAGGAATAGTAAAAAATCAAACAATAATTTAAAACATCTGCCTATAAAAAGGAAAGCATAATTCAAAATGGGTAATCTTTATAATCAAATTATTGTAAAAAAATTGCAAAAAAGACATAGAGATAACAAGACCTTATAATGATCGCAACGTAGGACAAGCCCATCCAATGTCAATCCCTATGCATACAACTCGCCATCGGGGATCCCCCTAATAACAGACCGGCCGTTGGCCGCCTTATTATTGCCGCCCGGGGCAAACATAATTGAGACGCTCGTTAAATCGAAGCGACGGGGAGGTGGGAGGGGGAGGGGGAGGGGGTAGAATTACAAAGGGCGGAAAAACTCACGCAAACGCCGTAAAAGAAGGTTGAACGGACGACGCGCGTCGCGACGTTTTTAACGATGTTGTTTCTTTGTACGGCTGTAAAGACGCGTGCACATTACGCGACACGCGTGACGAACCGCCGCGCGCGCCGTACTGAACCTTCATGAAACTGGCCACTTAGATTAAGAGGGGAGCATGGTTTAGACGGCTAAAAAAACATATTTTTTATGTTTTTTTTTTACCTCAAGTTTAAATATATTCATGAATCTTTTACCTCTAGAATAGCTGATAGCAGTGTTGGGTCAATCGACTAATCAATCACGATTGATTTAGTCGCGACTAACGTAAATCACGATTGAAGTAATCGCGACTAATAATCGTTAATCGTCAATCGTAAATCGCGAGTAACTTACTCTATAGATACCAAGCGACATTTCATTCTAGTCGGTCGGTCGGTCGGTCGCGTTCACGGTCGCGTTTGCGGTCACGTTTGCGGTCGCGTTTGCGGTCGCGTTTGCGGTCGCGTTTGACGATTAAATAAATCAATCGTTAGTCGTCAATCGCGATTAACGTATTTAATCGTCAATCTTTAGTTGACTAAATTTTTCACAACATTGGCTGATAGTCCCAGATTGCTGTGATTGTAAAAAACTACTATTCTTGAAAGAAAACATAAAACGGTGATAAAAAAAACTAGTACACGGTCGAGTTGTTAAAAAATGAATGATTATTAAATTCTCTTTTTTATGGACTAAAAAAAAATAGAAATTATGTTTTTAATAATATCTTACTTATTTTTTTTTTCGATTCAGGCAAAATTACGCTCGCTATGCGCAAGCAGATACCGTCATTTCTGCGGAGGTAGAAACATTTTCAATTAAAAACATGAAAAACATGTTCTTCTAAACCAGGATCTCCACTTAAGTAAGGAGGGGGGGGGGATACCGCCAAAACAACATATCGCATAAAAGGTATAAGTAAGTATAAAAAGCAAGGCATAATTACAAATGAGTCATCTAGAAACAACGATGGCTACGTCCATCTGACGGTCAAATTGAGATACACTGATATCCGATAGCTTGAGAGATCGTCTAACAGATTGAAATATCCTTTAACATAAGCACCGCATCTGTATGATTCCTCATGCTCTTCCTTGACAGAGGCTTAAGCGCAGAGTTAAATCAGCAGAGTGACTATAAAATACAACAAAAGAGTCATAACGAAAAGTAGATGAGAGTGCGAAGTTACAGTAACTCACATTTTGATGTAGGCTTGTCACTTGTCACTTGATAAAATATACATTAACATGACTATATTTAAAACAAATTATTATGATTATAACCAACTAGCTGTTGCCCGCGGCTTCGCTTTGCGTAAAGTTTCGAATCAATTTGTTATTTTAAGTAGGGTGGCGTTTATTTAACTTTTTTGGACGCCACCTTTAGATATACAGTGCAAGACCTCCTACTTGAGATGCACGCTACCTGTCTCGTAGGCATACGCATCTTGTTCCTCGCGACCTTTCGCTGAATGCTAACCTTGCAAGGCCAGTAGCTGCCGCCGTCCGCTAGGTATTTCGAGGTGCTTGCACGCGTTACTAATTTCATGATATCTCTATAACTCTACAACCTAAAAACTTACAGTAAATGGCAAATTTTATCTCTTTTTAAATCCCGTGATTCTTATTTTATAGCTAATTTCTTCAAAAAATACTTCCTACTTATTTTTCTCTTTTTTTGACATATAAAAGCAGTTATTGTAACTTAAATATAAAAGTTGGATATATTCTGTCGACGACTTTTTTATAGATATATTTGAGGCCGATGTTTTTGTTAAAGGTAGGGGAGACCTGTCCAAAACCGTATAGCTAAGGATAAAACTCCATAGGTCAGTTATTAAAATAAAAAAATGCTGAATAATCATCACTTTTATTAAATAATTTCAATGGGAACATAATACTATTGAAACAATTAAAAAAATATTAATTATAATATTAAATTAAAAAAAAAAACCAAACATCTCATTTTTCCGATTTTGCCCCGGGGGGTGGACAAAACCGTATACCCTATACGATTTTGCCCCGGAAGATAACTAGCAGTTGTTACATTGGAACTGTTCCAGTTCGTCAGACTCCCAGCCTGTACAGCCTTCGTGGGCCCACTTTTTACACTTGGTGCATTGCACCCAGCCTTCATCCAGCTGACTTATACCATATTGTCCATGACAATACGAGCAAATATCATCTTTCGTTGTGTTTGCTTTTCTCGAAGGAATTCTTGACCGTTTGGTTTCTTTATGTGGTTTCTCTAAAATGAGGGTAGGTTGTTTTTTCTTATTTTGGGAAATATCCAATAATTCTGTTTTATACGGCGAAGAAGTTATTATTGCTGTTTTGCCTCTACGATGGTTGGTTTTTCTTTTTTGAACCGCATTAATTCTGGGAATTGGCATAATATCAGCTGGAGAAACGAGTTGTATCAGAATAGTTTCATCTGGTGTAGCAATCTGTTCACGAGAAAGTTGGACTGAAGCAGTGGAGGTTGATGGCATCTGGTCAATTTGTAGCGCAGTGAAGGTTGATGGCATTGGGTTGATTTGCGGCGCAGTGGAGGTTGATGGCATCCTATCAATTTGTGGCGCAGTAGAGATTGAAGGTATCGGGTCTTGATAGGGCAGATCATCCATTCTTTCTGAAATTGATGTTGCACGTTCACCTATTTCTATTTCCGTCGTTTCAGCCCCAGCGAAGTCAGCTTCGTCGAAAACGTTCCGATTTGTTGGAAAAATTCCTGTTTTAGAATAGCCAGATACAGCATTTTGTATGGTAGCTGCTTTACAATAAGCTGCTCCAAAGAGTTTAGATAATTGAAATTGAGTGACAATTCTTCCTGGGTTGGTTCTAAGCCAAACGTTTACCTCTTGGCTATAAAATATACTCAGTGGACCCATAAAACTCACATCGAGTGGCTGTAACCTATGCGTGCAATGGGGAGGGAAGCTTAAGATAATCACTCCATTTTGCCTGGCTTTATCAATCAAGGGTATATTTTTAGTATGTGTCGAGTGTCCATCTAGCAAAAGTAGAACGGGGTCATCTATTTTGGGCTTAACAGTAACTATAAAGTGATCAAGCCATTCGACAAATATTTTACTTTGTACCCAGCCGCTTGGATGACAGACGGCAATCGTTCCCGGCGGCGCACCATCGAGCAGTTCCGCCTTCATTCGAACTCGTGGAAAAATTAATAGCGGAGGAACATAATTTCCGGAAGCAGAGACACAAATGATAGCCGTAGTCAGCTGTCCTCTTTCTGCTGAACTAGCTAAGCCGACTTGTTTTTTTCCTTTAAGAGCGATAATTTTACTTTGTCTCTTAGGCACTGTTGTCACGCCAGTTTCATCCACGTTAAAAATCTTTGTCGATGAAAATTTAAATTGGTCAATTAGCCCCTCTAGCAAATCGAAGAATTTATTCACGCTAACCCTGTTGAAACCCATTGCTCTTGCCACAGATGTTGGCTCTGCTGTACGAAGAGACAATTCCGGATGACGTTTCATAAAACCGGAT
Organism: Micropterix aruncella; assembly: GCA_944548615.1. Lineage (NCBI taxonomy): Eukaryota > Metazoa > Arthropoda > Insecta > Lepidoptera > Micropterigidae > Micropterix > Micropterix aruncella. Next base: position 6,640 of record CALYMY010000580.1, on the reverse strand, counting down.
AGCCAATCTTCTCCCGCTAATTTCTCAATCTTGTTAAAATTATGAGTGATTTTATTACATTCCGCCATTTGAAATGCTAAACGACGTAGATCTTTGTACGTCAGACCAAATAAGCGTCTTTCCATGGTCAAAACGTGATCAACTAAGCCTTGTTCCTGAGAAGGAGAAAATACTGGTTTAAATCGGCCGAGGCCTTTGCTTGTAGATAATTCCAAATCTCCGTTATTTCTATATTTATTGACACGGTCTTGTAAAGTAGATTTCGGTACTCCGTAGGTTTCTGCAGCTTTTAAATAACCCATACTTCCATCAACTACACTCATTACTGCTACGCTCATAAGGTAAGTGTCCCAGTCTTGTCTGTTAGTTTATCTCTTGTAATTACGCGGCATGTTTATAACATCTGAAAAGTAAGATTAAACATAATAATGGAAACCTCTGGGTCAAAATCGTATACCGGTCGGTTTTACCCCGTACGGTTGTGCCCCGAAAGCCCTGCATTCACAATTTCATTCACAACTACAAATGCAAACAAAATTCGACGACAAAGTTGTAGGTTAATATTGAGAAAACACACATATTCCAAATTATTGGACATGCCACATACCTACAAAGTACGGAATCTTCAATATTCGATATTCTAATAACTCAAAAATAACACCAGGACACCGAAAAATAACAAATATGCGATAAATTGTCGGCCGGTGATCGTGCTTTGACAGGTCTCTGCTGACTAATAGAAAAGTATGGTGGCTAGAGATGGGCAACGCGCCGGCGGGATTTTTTGAAAACTGAAGGAGTTACTTATGCTGTACGGTTTTACCCCGGTATACGGTTTTGGACAGGTCTCCCCGCTATATTGTTTTCACATATATCTCCTATATTGTTTTCACATATATCGAACCGTTTAGTCAGCGCGTGGAGGGGGGGGGGGGTCTGCTTATCGGGAAAGTCTTGGAGGTGAAATAATCGATTTTTATTTTCTTATGCTCTATAATGTCTATAATTTAAGCTATCTATAATAATACTTAGGAAACAAAAAAAATATTTTTCTTCTCATAAAAATAATTAGTTGTTAGAAATAAAACATTGGGAGCTATATCACTTTCAAGCGAGACATAACTTCCAACTGTGGGTTTATTTATTTTTAAATTCTTTTTTCTTTTAAAAAAAATAAGTATTACCATAGATTGCATATGGCAATAGATTGTTCAACTCCATAGTACGATTTGGCATCCCTTCCGAAATGGCAAAATGCAAGTGGCACTGATAGCAATCACAGTGTAATCAAACCAATAATGACGATAATAACATTCAATTATTAGTGCCATCTATCTAATTTGTTATATTAGCCTATTAAATCACAGAAATAATACGGAGATATACCTAGAATTCATGCAATTATTATATCTGAACTTTGAGTGTTTAACTGTTACGTATTAAAACTAGTATACTTAATTCAAAATAGACATTTTTATGTAAATAATATTAAAATAACATATTAATATTTTAAAAGGAATAAACAACATGACAGCTGTTACAAAAAGTGAACTACGGTTTAATTACGGTTTTTATTGTGTTTTTTATCCTATATTTATTCATATAGAAACATATATATATATATATATATATATATATATATATATATATATATATATATATATATATATATATATATATATATATATATATATATATATATATATATATATATATATATATATATATATATATATATATATATATATATATATATATATATAAGATGATTATAAAGTAAATAATTATAAAAGCCACTTACATCGTGACGAAGGATTCCCTTGATCGGATTCGGGAATGCTTTAGGTGTTAACGAGAATGATGAATGCCTCTCACTTGCGGAAAGAGGAGTAGGTTTAAGTTGGGCCCATTTTACAACTAGTAACGCTCACCCTTCATCCAATTATCTCAAAAATTAAGCTACAATCCTTCTTTATACGTAAACTCACTCAATTTCCTATTATTTCAAGGGAAATAACAAGACAAGACGAGCTACTTGACAGATGGAAGAATTTAAAATTTCGAATTTCGTTTTTTTATTTTCTAAGGGTGTGATATCAAGAAGCGGCGATCAATATTCAGCTGAAAACTTAAAACTAAAAGCGTGACATGCCCTCATATCAATGCGTGACATGCGTCTTTATAATCATCTTATTGATCAATTCTAAAAAGAATATATACACAAAACTGTCAAATATTTAAAAATATTGAATTTTTACATATTTTATGTTTCGTTCATTGTAAATAATCCATTTAGGTTAAAGGTAATCTTTCCAACTAATAGAAAAGAGCTGACTGCTTCCTTTCATTGATATGAGGGCATGTCACGCTTTTAGTTTTAAGTTTTCAGCTGAATATTGATCGCAGCTTCTTTATATCACACCTTTAGAAAATAAAAAAACGAAATTCGAAATTTTAAATTCTTCCATCTGTCAAGTAGCTCGTCTTGTCTTGTTATTTCCCTTGAAATAATAGGAAATTGAGTGAGTTTACGTATAAAGAAGGATTGTAGCTTAATTTTTGAGATAATTGGATGAAGGGTGAGCGTTACTAGTTGTAAAATGGGCCCAACTTAAACCTACTCCTCTTTCCGCAAGTGAGAGGCATTCATCATTCTCGTTAACACCTAAAGCATTCCCGAATCCGATCAAGGGAATCCTTCGTCACGATGTAAGTGGCTTTTATAATTATTTACTTTATAATCATCTTATTGATCAATTCTAAAAAGAATATATACACAAAACTATCAAATATTTCAAAATATTGAATTTTTACATATTTTATGTTTCGTTCATTGTAAATAATCCATTTAGGTTAAAGGTAATCTTTCCAACTAATAGGAAAGAGCGGACTGCTTCCTTTCATTGATATGAGGGCATGTCACGCTTTTAGTTTTAAGTTTTCAGCTGAATATTGATCGCAGCTTCTTTATATCACACCTTTAGAAAATAAAAAACGAAATTCGAAATTTTAATTCTTCCATCTGTCAAGTAGCTCGTCTTGTCTTGTTATTTCCCTTGAAATAATAGGAAATTGAGTGAGTTTACGTATAAAGAAGGATTGTAGCTTAATTTTTGAGATAATTGGATGAAGGGTGAGCGTTACTAGTTGTAAAATGGGCCCAACTTAAACCTACTCCTCTTTCCGCAAGTGAGAGGCATTCATCATTCTCGTTAACACCTAAAGCATTCCCGAATCCGATCAAGGGAATCCTTCGTCACGATGTAAGTGGCTTTTATAATTATTTACTTTATAATCATCTTATATATATATATATATATATATATATATATATATATATATATATATATATATATATATATATATATATATATATATATATATATATATATATATATATATATATATATATATATATATATATATATATATATATATATATATATATATATATATATATATATATATATACATATATATATACATATATATATATATATATATATATATATATATATATATATATATATATATATATATATATATATATATATATATATATATATATATATATATATATATATATATATATATATATATATATATATATATATATTTATATATATATATATATATATATATATATATATATATATATATATATATATATATATATATATATATATATATATATATATATATATAAGAAATGCAAAATGTTTAAGCAAAATGTTTTTGCTTAAATTTGTCTTTAATAAAGACATTTTATTTTGGTTTGCAAAAGGATACGCTTTGTTTTTGAGATGTGGATGAAGGGTGATCGTTCGCTAGCGATAAAGGGATCCCATGAAACCTACAGTGTACCGTCGAAAGTGGTACTCATCCAAAAATACATCTCGTTTAAACAATAAGCATTTCCCAGTCCAGTCCGGGAAAACCTTCCAGCTATGTAAGTGGCTTTTATTATTTTTATTTTTTCATCAAAGTGTCATCCTTTAAACGAATTCTTTAAAAAAAGATTTTACAAAAAACCAATCAAATATATATATATATATATATATATATATATATATATATATATATATATATATATATATATATATATATATATATATATATATATATATATATATATATATATATATATATATATATATATATATATATATATATATATATATATATATATATATATATATATATATATATATATATATATATATATATATATATATATATATATATATATATATATATATATATATATATATATATATATATTTATTTGGAATGTATTCAATCAGGCTTTTCATTTTAAACTAAACAAGATAAATTTATATTTATATATTGATATTTAGAGATTTGAAGATTTAGGCATCTATTCATTTGATATTTAAACAGTTAAGCTTGGTATTTGGACAGTTAAGTCACCGTATAGCACACGGGATGACATGACAATTTTAATAACACCACATACTTCTAAATCGGTTTCAGCGTTTAGAAGCTATGGTGGAATAAATAAACGGAAAACATTCATAGATGGACCATGAACATATTACAGTCCTTTTTTGTTGGGCAGTCGTGTAAAAAGAGCCATGTTTTAAGAATTTGTTTGTTATAATATTATACCACGAACGCCGTCATATTGAACACAAGAGAAGATTAATCAGTTTTTGAAACTATGAGTCCCATCTACAAGTTGCGTTGCTTAGTAAGGATCCTAGCTGCCAAATCGTAGTATGGAATTGAGCAATTTTATACTCCATGTAATCAATATATATTGAGATGTCAACCACAACGGGCGAACCCGTCACCGCAGAACGTTTTAACGATTCATCGTTCTATCGACCGTGCAGTGAGCGTAGAAGACTTTGGACATAACAAATCCGACGTCTAGCTACGCCACAACCCGTTAGAGACCAACGCCTTACGGCGAGTAGCCAGGTATGTTACCTGGCGGGCGGCACTCGCGCCCTAACTACCAATTGTGACCAGATTTCTCCGGTCTCTCGATTGGTTCCGAGTTCGAGGTCGCTTGCGCGGTCCTCTCCCTTACGAAGCGGTGAAACGGAGTATACCGAATCTGTCGCGGACCAAGGCGTCCTTTGCCCGACTCTGAACCGGGTTCGGATGGCCAATGGTCATTTCAAGAGCAGTCGCCGTAAGGTAGACAACTACCCCCGCTCTATAGGAAACAATACAGTTCCCAGACTCCCCCGATTGTTAGTCGGAGAGCACAATCGATTGGCTTGCGCCGCTCGGTGCGCAGACCGTCCAGGAGCGCCAGAGGATTGATTCCCAGGGGAGACTGGTTGACCCAGTGTCCTACCCAGGCTCGCACCCCATGCGTGGAGGCCATTGGATGGGTGTTGACCCGTGAGTGTGACCGACCCTGAAACAGAATGGGTCTTCGTGGCCAACTCAGCAAGGGCCCATTAGCTCCCCCATGTAATCAATAGTAAGATATTTAATTAAATATAGTTGTATTTCGGCGGTGGTCTCAGGCGGTGCGGGCCCCTATTCATTTACACCCAATCACAGCCACAGGCCATAAATAAATCAATCTATCGGGACAACAATGAGACACACAATATGAAGAAACATAACAGTAGCTCTATATTCTATATATTCTATATTCATTGAAATAGAATTTTACAAAACGGTAAAACGAGGATAAAAAACAGCATTGTGTATATAACGGGTGATTCATTTAGAGATACATTTTGTCTATGGATTTTTTGACAGATGAAGCGTGAGTCGTGATAACCTTTTATGGTATTTTTATTCAGTATAGTTTGATATTTCATCATGGAAAGACTTAGCCCCGTACAGCGTCTACATTTTATTCAGCTGTATTACGAAAATCAGCGGTCTGCGAGGAATGTGTTTCGTGCACTTAGAGAAACTTATGGTCCACATAATCGGCCCACCGAATGTACGATTCGCTATACCATCGAAAAGTTTGAAAACCAATTTACGTTATTAGATAATACACGACCAAATAGACCACATACAGCACGTAGTGAAGAAAATATTGCGGCGGTAGCTGAGAGTGTACGCGATGACCGCGAACAATCGATCCGGCGCCGGTCGTAAGTCCGGCGCCGGTCGTAAGACATGTGGCAAGACAGCTGTCCTAAACCTACCACCGCTGGTCGTAAGTCCGGAATCCACCCTTCACCTCCCAGAAGTGTAATAATTATATATGATGGGCCCGATTTTTGGTCGGTGAATTCCATGGCAGCTCCGTTTGTATTTTATTTATTTATATACATTCTTACAAACTTTCGCGTTTATAATAGTAGTAGGATATATCGCGAGCTCTCTAATACCGATAACCATTAGCAATATTGCAAAAATGGATATGGCCGTGAAAAAAAATGTCTACGATATTTAAAAAAAAAGGACAATTTCGATTTTTTATTCAATGACATTGCGTTTTGATAATAAAAGGTATCCTGAAAACATAGAAAATTCTTAAATATGGAAAAATCTCTGCAAACGAAAAGTTTTTCGATTTTCGCGTGAAATTCAGGGCGCGCTGGTCGTACTTCAATATCAAAATATTAGACATTTAGAATTGAAATTCGGCACACAAATGCGTTCGTTGTTGGGTTGGAATATCTTTTATACAAGCCAC
>CALYMY010000579.1:0-15292 GCA_944548615.1 Micropterix aruncella | reverse complement strand
GGTCTCGGCCTTGTTAGGTGAAGTTTCCACTAGACTATGCGATGTAATCATATTCTGTTATTTATTTAATATTAAAATATTTTTGAGCATAGGTCCTGAGTTTTCAAACGTTTTCTAAAATATTATATTTGAATTACTACATAAATAAATAGATTTTACGATAATCAAATATTTTAAATAATTAATAATTGAAATTAACAATCAATAATATACAATAAATATGTTATCCTATAACGTTTGAACAGTGCTTACTTTCAGGTGTCTGTATTGTTTATTTTAATGAATAATTCTGACTAATTTACCATTCAATATTAGTTATGTAATAAGAGTGGGTGCCGTAAGTAGTCATATACAATTTAAATTCTAAAAAACGTTTCACATCTTTTAATTGTAAAAGGGCTGTTTAGCTGGTTAACGCTGAACGACAAGACTCGTTTAAATAGTTTAAGATAATGTTAATGTTAAAAATATTTTTGTGCTTACATATGTCCTGACTTTTTTGTCTTTTCTTAAAATATTATATTTTCATTACTAAACAAATTTACGCTTTTACTTTCAGGTGTCTGTGTTGTTTATTTTAATATATAGTTTTGACTATTTTACAATTTCAAATCAGTTCTAATACAATTTTAATTCCGAAAAAAATACATTTTTTTATTGTTAAAGGGGATCTTAGCAATATAGTTATCGCCGAAACTTTGATAAGACACGTTTAAAAAGTTAACTTTAAATAATTACGCAATACTACACTAAAGTACCGTGCGAATTAATTTAAACAAAGAGTATTTTTCTTTGAAAAAATTGGATAAAAAGTTTGGCAAATTGGTACTGCATAAATATTTTTTAAAAAGAAATATTATTTCCTCTTTTTATTTAAAAATATGTTAAAAAAGTGTAGAGATGTACAAAATTAATATGAACTAAATACCGTTTGTCGTTGTTCGATACAATAAAAGTAAAGATAAACGATCTTACCTTCACCAATAGCCTGCTAAAAAGAAACCATCTTACCTGCACCCCGTAAAGCGACAAATATAATTCTGGCAAAAGGTTAACGATTTGGTTATTTCATAGAGCAAGGACCATTTATTATAAATACAGTGGCTTAATGTGTTCATTGTGTACACATATAACAAGGATATTCAATGAATAACCATAAACATTAAAAAGAAACATTATTAAAAGTTTACGGATGTTAAAAAGTGTAAATCAGTAATTAAATGCAACTTGAGTATGACAGGGCAAGGGACTGTATTTAATTTAGTATTATAACTATAGTGTTAACTTACAATGGTGAAAAAGCGATAAAAATCAATTAACGTAAAATATTTTAGAGAAGAGTTTTATAGATGTGTCATTACACCCAAGCCAGGTATCTCAACAGTTGTCAAATGAAATTTGAATTCGTGAATCTAACCGACTATAAGCGATATATTCTAGTTATATGATGTTTTTTGTCCTCGATGTTTCTTGGGTTTTACTGGCAACTTCATTAAACTTTAATCAAATTTATATATTTATTTCTTTTTTTAGCTTTTACCATCGTGAACACGGTTAGATGAATCCTCGTGGTTTTGAGTCCCAGAGAAAAACACAGCGCAGTACTTCCACATATGTAATGTCGTCGATCCTGCAATGTTAAACTCTATAAAATACTTAAATATCAAAGTATTCTTAGAAGAAATTATATGAATTTCATTGAAAATTGCATATACATTATATAATGTAAATTGAAAATTAATCAATTTAAATACATCGCACTTCCACAAACATATATACTGGCGCAAGAATAGGATTAAAAGAACCACATAATGTAGAATACACATATATTACTACCGATAGAAAGAAGTAATAAGTTATACAAAAAACAGAGTCTCGGGTAGACTATGCAAACGCGACTGCTGGAGGGTTAAGGGCGATCAACTGACAGCTTTGAAATGTCACGCACTTGAAGTCTGATGACGTAACGGGCATATCACATAGTCTGTTTTTAGATGTAATTTATAAGACAGACCTACTTAGACTTAAGATAGCAATACTATTATTTTTATTTTAATGAATAAGCAAATAATATAGCAGTATAATAAGTATAAAATATAGAATAATATTTGCTACTTTATTTAAATTACTCTTTGTTTTATTTTCTAAAATGGCATTTTTTCTCATATGAAATATCATAGATCCAATTTATGAAAAATACTGTTTTTCCTAAAATTCCGTTGTATATAATTACATCTTGTTTGAATCATAATTCGATTCGTAAACCCTGGGTTGCTGGAGTCGATTCGGTGCGCCGCGCGACTCGACTGCATGTCGACTCGGGCTGTCCGAACTGCCCGGCGCTGCCGGATTGGATTGCGTAATCCGCTTAGCGACTGAAACCGTTTCAATTTTCCTTGTGTTAACTGAGTTGTTGTAGGGTTGAATGTAATTGTACTCGGTTGCAATTGACTAACTTTCATATGAGTTAACGCAGCATTTGCTTAAATGTGTCAGTGAATAATCCGACCGGGATAGTTTGAAATACGCTTACTTAGGGAAAATACGCGGATGAAATGTGTGTTTTGATTGAGGTTTACCCCATTTTTTAAAGACAGTGTTCGTTCAATATGTTATTTGGATATGTTTCTAATAGATTAGGAAAATACAGGTAGACGTGATGGGACGCCGACTATGGGATATTTGAATAAATGAGAAGCATTACTAAGAAAATACGTATACATTTTTTTTAATTACATTTATTTTATGGCCATGTACAAGGAACAAATTTCTTAACATCGCTTTGCATACCAAACAAAAGCCCTATTTATGAGATATATGGATGAATAGTGATCGTTAGTCGACTGCAAAAGGACCTTTAAACTTACATTGCACCGTCGAAAGTCGTGCACATCCGTAAGTATATCTCATTCAAACATAAGCATTTCCCAATACAAGCTGGGATTTCCGTCGCTACTTTTTAAGTAGATTTTACTAATTTTATTTTAAATAAAAACATCATCCTATAAACGGATTTCTTTACAAACTTTATCAAATATAACAATATTATACTGTTTTCTACAATATTTCTTTACAATTTTTTAATATTATATAATTTTATATAGGTTTACCCTATTTTGATAACATTATACAATCTTTATTATAAACTCCTCTGCCAGAAATTAAGATTGAAGTTTCTTCTATCATTTCATTGAGCATATGGAGGTTTTTAAGCTATTGCATAGCTTTTATCGCGGGCCTAGGCCAGCGCGGCGACCGAATGAAGAAATTTCTTAACGAAAATTAATGATTTTAAACTGATAATTTCGTCTAATCGAGTGATGCTTACGATTCGAAAATAATATATGTTAAACAAGAACATTTTCCTAATATTCTTAGCTTTGAATATTTTAGATTTTGTTTTTATTACATAGTGTAATTAATTTGTGAAATTAGGTCTAACCGAACACAAAAACGACTACTACGCAAATACTATCTGGCGTATTATTATGAAACCTGCACCATTTTAAAGATAATTTAATTATCTATCTTTTTATCTACGATTTTTTCGAATAATCCGTTTTTTTTGCTTTATCGAAAAAAAAATCGTGCGCGGCGCTCTATCGGAAGACGTTTACATTATTCCGAATCATTTGCTTTCGCAGCCGCAAATGATTCGGAATAATTTCAACGTTTTCCGATAGAGCGCAGTTATCTGATATCAGAAAAAATAAAATAAATAAATAATTATAATTGCATACGTTGTTAAAAATGCTATGCAACAGCTTTACCGCGGCAGTCCCCGAGTGCCACACGTATTTTATTTTTTTTTATTTCGATTTAATGTCGGTTATTTAATTTCGGTTTTTTTTTTGTTTACTGGCAACGTTGCTGCTATACGTCAAATTGTCGCTCCTTCCTTTTAAATACAAAAGAAGTAGTGAAGTTACAATATCTTTACATCTAACGAAATCGTCAACTTATTCAAGAAATAGGCTTCATTTTGCATCATTCACCATTGAAATTACTGGACATTTGGGTGAGAAACATTGTTTTAAACTTCTGAAACAGTGCACAAATTTAAATATCGTCCTGAGAGTGGTACTAAAATCAATGGCGGTACCATTAAAGTAAAGTAAAGTAAAAGGTATTTATTTCCAATACAACCATACAATTGTGTAGGAATGACAGTAATTAATCTTAAATTAGTTACTCAATTTAGACAAGAGATGATATACAATATATAGTTTTAAACTTACCAATTTACAAAAACATAGACTATATGATAACAGTTTACAACAAAACAATTAACAGTAAATCATATGTATTAGATTAAATGGGTAGATACGATGCTATGTATTTTCAAAATATTTTAAGAAGTCGTTATGGGCATAGATGTTGATTTTAAGCAGATAGACTCGGATGGATCTCTTGAAAATATCGATGTTTTTAATTTCTTTTAATCTTTCGGGCAATTTATTGAAAAGTTTGAGGCCTAAGTATCGACTAGTCGCCTGGAACTTGGCAGTACGTGCTACGAACGGTTAGAGATACAGGGTTTTATTCCTGGTGTCATGCCGATGTACTTCCTCGTGGGATATGGCCGAGCTCTTATTGCAATAGAATTCGCAAAGAGCTTCTTGAGCAAAAATCGCATATACGGTCAATATCCCTAGTTTTTGGAAGTGTTCACGACATGACTGCCGTGGACCAATACCTACTATCGCACGTATGGCTCTTTTCTGGAGAGTGAATACACTGTTGATGTGTGCTGCATTACCCCATAAAAGAATACCATAGCGCAGGTGTGACTCAACTAGCGCGTAATAGGCCGATATTACTTCAGTTCTCTCCAAACAATTTCTGATGCGTAATAGAGCATAGCAGGCTGACGAAAGTTTTGTCTTAACATGCTCTATATGTAGATTCCATGACATCTTTGCATCCAGATGTAGTCCGAGGAATTTAACTGATTCCGCAAGTTCAACCGGGTAGTTAACTTTTATAGATGATGTCTTGCTATTAAAATTTAAAATAACAGTTTTAGACATATTTAGAGACATCTTGTTCGCATTAAACCAATCATCAAGTTCACCAAGAGATGTATTGAGATTGGCAGTGAGCGTATTTATGTTGTCAGCTTCAACTACAGCGCTAGTATCGTCTGCAAATTGGGTGACTTCACATTTAGATAGATTTGGACTCAGGTCATTTATGTAAATAATGAAAAGCAACGGTCCAAGAATTGAGCCTTGGGGTACTCCAATATTGACAGTAAGTATTTCGGAAGTTGCTACGGACTCGATTAGATCTCTGCCAATATTGGCTATTTCCACTTTTTGCATTCTGTTTTGCAGATAAGTCTTGAATAGGTTATTTGCCGTACCTCGGATGCCATAATAGTCTAATTTTGCAAGTAGAAGATCGGTTTGGACGCAATCAAAGGCTCGACTGAGGTCACAAAAAATGGCAGCCGAATACCTTTTCATATTTAGACATGTATGTATTTGATTGCAACACTTCAACATTGCCTGTTGGGTCGATTTCTTTTTCATAAAGCCAAATTTTGTGTTGCTCAAAATATTATTTTTCTTTAAAAACTCACGTATCCTGACTTCTATTATTTTTTCTAGAACCTTAGAGAATACGGTCAATAAAGATATGGGTCGATAGTTTTCGATATTATGTATATCACCTTTTTTAAAGACCGGTACTATTTTTGCCATTTTATAGCATTCAGGAAAGACACCATTACTTAACGACATATTAAATAATATACTGAGGGGTTTAGATAAAATATCACTGGATTTCTTTAGTATATCAACTGGAAAATTGTCTATCCCAGTGGATTTTTTATTTTTCAATGAGTTTATAAATTTGGCTATTTCCATCTCAGATGTGGGTTTCAGGATATCGAATTATAATTTTTTTTCATTAATTTCAACTTTTCATATGCTGTTGTAATTGGGGTCTGAATTGCAGATGCCAGACTTAAAGGTTTATTGATAAAGAAGTTATTGAATACGTTGCTCAAAACCAGAGCATTTGTTTCGAGTTTTTTATTTATTTCAATGGATAATGATGCGCTAAATCCTTTTCTCAATTTTCCGGTTTCATCGTTTATAATGGACCATGCTGTTTTTACTTTATTTCGTGAGGAAAATATTTTTTGAGAGTAGAATTTTCTTTTAGCTGCGCGAATATCATTTCTTAACCTCGAATACATTTTATTGAAGAGTTTTCGATATAAAGGGTCATATTTGAACATTTTGTTTTTCAATGTGTTTCTCTTCAACCTACAGCGATATACAAGAACTGGAGTAATCCATTGCTTGTTGGTAGGTTGGAGATAAACTTTTTTCCTTATTATTGGAAATGATTTCGAAAAGCAGTCATTTATCCGATTGTGAAACCACGTATAGGCCATATTAGTGTCATCTATTGTCTGAAGATAGTCCCAGTTTAACGATTCAACCCATTTTCTAAACACGGTGTGATTACTTTTAGCAAAGTTCCTCCTTGTTTTAAATACATAATTTTGAGTACGCTTAAAAACATCATCAATCTCAATAACATGAAATGCATGATCTGATAACCCGGGATCTATGGTCTTTAGGCGTATATTCGATTTAGGTATTTTATAAAATCAATGGCGGTACCTTCCCACCAAACAACGCCGCCTGCGCCGCCTGTACGCCCGTAAAACGGCGTTGCCAGTAAACTAATAATAAGACAACTAATAATAAGTCCTAAATTATAATTTTATATTTAATATAATTTGTAAAATTTATAAGTCGGCGAATAATCGGCGACTATACACGAATTAATCATTTCTGGATGTTCTGATTTTTTTATATTTTTTTATTGACCTATCGTATTACTGAATATTGTCAGCATTTTCCCACTCTGTACTAATTTGAAGTAATTAAACATGATGACTAGAAGAGCAATCGCAGAGGCATGCTATGAGGAGTTGAACGATAAATACGTAACAGTTTTAAAAGACCTAGAAGCTGTAGAAGTTCGCTATAAAGACTTAAACAGTAATTTTTTATTAACTTTAAAACAATTTAAAAAATATAAAACTGAGAGTGAGAAATTGCAAAAGGAACGAGCTGACAGTTGGAAGTATTAGCAATGATTAAAAAGAACTCCAATCTCAAAAAAGAGATGGCAGAAATGAGTTTACAACTTGAAAATATCATTCAGGAGAGGGGTAACCTTCAATCAATAGTATCTAACTTTGACCAGTGCCGCGTTGAGTTCGAGTCGACTCTCCAAAACAACGCTGAGCTGAATAATAAGCTGAGAGAGGCACATAATACGATAGAACAGATGGAGCGCACGAAGCAGAATTCCACGGCTGCACATTCACAGTCGCTGTTTGAGGAACTGATCGTTAGCGCTCCAGACATAGCGTCAGTTTCTGCCTGCTCAAATATGAGCGGCCTTCCTGTCATGGCAATTGACTTGTCCTACGAAGATTCTGGAAAATCAACCAAACAGGTTGTAAATAAAGTAAATAATCACAGTGTTGAAGATGGAACTACAATATCTCTATTGCACACCCAGGGTGTAGAGTTGAATGATAGTCTTAGTAATTTTACTTCCCAAAAATCATTACATAAAGATAGCAAAGAAAATCACACCAAAGTAATTATGTACAGTGATGAAATAGGTAAAAATAAGGGCCAATTAATGTTACAAACATCCGGAGAACTGGTAGCTAATCATTGCTTTCCCGGTGCCAGTTTTACTCAAATATTAGAAAAAATAGTTAATAGTTGTTATTGCCCTGACACTACATTAATTATTTTCATTGGGAGAAGTGGAAACGCAAATATACATGTATTAATAAAATATTTTGAATTATTGGCACAGTTAAATGTGAAAAAAAATGTCCTATTTGCTTTTCCTTATAGTAAATTGTTGTCCGAAATGGAAAATATGTCTAGATATAAACTAAATAATAAATTACATACGTTGACATTGTATGATGACAAGTTCCAATTATTTGACATAAATACTTTTAATAAGTATTTTTACTCTTTCACAATAGATAATGTTTATCTTTCAAATTTTTGCAAAAAATAGTTAGCAAATGGGCTATCATATTGTTTGAATTACTCAGGCAAAACATCGGCAAACACCACTGCTACTAATGAGCAGTTAAACGATTTGACATTAAGTAATGACAATTCAGAATATGTTGCATATTCTTTAAATTAGACTTTAAGACAATAGAGCGAAACTCTGGCTATGTAATTAATGAAAATGAAAACTTAAGTAGCAATAATGGTAATTTAATACAATTGTCTTCAGAGAAAATTGATATTATAAATAATCTGATATCCCCATCAATAGTTATTACTCAAGAAAATATGCCAAAAAATTGTATAAATCTGGTGCATCAGAATATTCAGGGGGTAATAGGCAAAGAGCTAGAATTAGAATTATTCTTGAATTGTAATCATATCGACATTCTATGTATATCAGAATCATGGCTCAAAAGCCATCAGGTCATTTTCAGTGCCAATAACCATCAGATTGCCAACTCATTTAACAGAGTTCGGTTGATACGTGGTGGCTCTTTAATAATTACAAAGAAATGCTTGAAATTTAAAGAAAGACGTGATATTGTGAGCCTCTCTGTCGAACGAGTTTTGGAGATTGCATGTATAGAATTGGAGGAAACCATTGTTATGAGTGTATACAAACTACCATGTGCGCCTTATGAAGCTTTTTATAAAATTATGGAAGATGCCTTATTCAAAATAACCAATAGTCCTAAAACAATTGTTATTTGTGGAGACTTTAACATCAATATATTAGAAAAAAATCCTTGACATGTAACTTTTTAAATTTATTTAGATCATTTAACTTATATAATGTTTTTCTTGAACCTACGAGGATAACTGCCTCAAGTGCTACTTGTATAGATAATATATTCACAAACATAAAACCCAATTATAAATCACTAATTAATATTTTGCACTCTGATCACTGCGGTCAGTTAGTATCATTTCCTAAGAAAAGCACTAGGGTTCTAAGAAAAAATATTAGTTTTATCCCAATTACTGAGTGCCGTCTAGGGGAATTTAAATCTAGCTTAATTAGCAAATTACAAAGGTTGCCAATTCATGACAATCCTGACCAACTTTATGACTCATTCTTTGAATTAATTAGAGTTGAATTTAATAGAATCTTCATACCTAAAACGAAATCGATCAGTGATCGCTTATGCTTTAGTGATTGGGCAACTGTTGGTATTTACAGAAGTCGTAATAAATTGTATGAACTGTATAACGAAAAAACTTATAATCATAGTGCGACTTTTAAGAACTATGTAAATAACTATTCCAAAATATTCAAACGAGCCTGTTCCACTGCTAAGTCAATTTATTTGAAGAATAAGATCAAAAACTCTACAAACAAAATTAAAGCTACATGGAATATTATTAACAATGAAACAAATAGGGTTATAGCTCGCAAAAGGGACTTTCATTTAAAGATAAATAATTTAGACATTAAAGCGGATATGGAAGTTGCGACTGAGTTTGAGCGATTTTTTACGAATATACCGTTAATAACGACTAACGCCCTCAAGTCGTATTCCATTTCAGCTGAGATGCTACTTAAAGAAAGCGTTTCCGCATGTGTTACCGACTTCGCTTTCACTATTGTTAACTGCAATGATATAATAAATGCCTTTAAAACAATTGAGATAAAGAAAACTATGGACCTTTGGGGATATTCTGTAAAAACTATTTCATACATCATAGAAATAATCGCACCTTATCTAGCACATATATTCAATTGTTGTGTTACTTCTGGAGTGTTTCCTGATCTGATGAAACATAGTAAAGTTATACCATTATTTAAATCTGGCGATACTTCTGATCCCTCGAATTTTCGACCAGTTTCCGTACTTCCCACTTTAAGTAAAATTTTCGAAAAATTAATTCTTAGACAATTGCACACTCATTTTAACAAATATAATTTACTTCATAAGAAACAGTTTGGATTTACGAAGGGTTGCTCAACTATAGATGCGGGAATCGAACTATTGACAGGTATATTAAATGCCTGGGAAGAGTCACAAGACGCATTAGGCATCTTCTGTGACTTGTCTAAGGCATTTGATTGTGTACACCATGATACACTAGTTAGGAAATTACATCACTATGGCATTAGGAACAAGGCTCTTGATCTTCTTACTTCTTACTTGGGAAATAGAATTCAGAAGGTTGATGTAAACGGTAAAAGATCACCAGGATCAATGGTCACCATGGGTGTCCCACAAGGCTTCATTCTTGGCCCATTTCTCTTATTAATATACATCAATGATTTACCCTTTCACATAAGGAATAATCACGAAATTGTATTGTTTGCTGATGATACTTCTTTGACGTTTAAAATTAGTCGACAATTGTACAATTATGACGAAGTTAACAATGCACTCTCAAAAGTTGTCCATTGGTTTAATGTAAATAACCTACTATTAAATGAAAAAAAAACCAAAGTGATTAAATTTTCTGCACCTAATGTTAAGCAGGTACAAACCAATGTAGAAATATATGGAACTAGACTGGAGCCTGTTGCTTCAACTGTGTTTGTAGGGATAACAATTGACTCCAAATTACAATGGGGCCCACAAATTGAGAAAATGTCAGGAAAACTTAGCTCTGCGGCATACGCAGTTAAAACAATAAGGCGGCTGACTGATGTATATACAGCAAGAATAGTACCTATACTTTAGTTACTTTCATAGCATTATGTCATATGGGATTCTTCTCTGGGGAAGCTGTGCGGACATCAATAACATCTTTATACTACAGAAACGTGCTGTAAGAGCTATATATAAACTTGGTCCTCGAGTTTCACATAGAGAAAAATTCAAAGAGATAAATATTGTTACTGTTGCATCACAATATATATACGAAAATCTGTTGTATGTCCACAAGAATATTGACAAGTTTAAAAAAAAAAGTGACACTCATAATGTTATTACTAGACATAAGCATAACCTTGTTGTACGTGCTACTCGTCTCCACAAAATAAGCAATTCTTTTTTGGGACAATGTATACGCTTCTATAACAAACTTCCTCATACTATTAGAGAACTATCTGTAAATAAGTTTAAAGCCACCATCAAAGCAAAATTGTATAAAAAAGCATACTATACAATATCTGATTATGTAAATGACAAAACGGCTTGGGAGTAAGGCTTGGACGCATCATAAGAACATAAATTTAAAAAAATATTTAATTATGTCTACATAAATAAAGAACATTTTGATATTTTTTTTTTTGATTTTTGAATGGCTCGTTGATAACAAACTCAGCCTATTGTATCATATTTTAAATGTTGGTAGCATTCGAAATTTGAATTATTTCGTAATGTCACTTTCATTTAGAAAACGGCTTTGCCGAAGTGATCAATAGTTTATTTTTTTATTTTTTCGCTTAATTCGTCTCAATTGAAGGCATTTTGTGTTGCATAAGGATAAGCCCTATTTATGAGATTTATGGATGAATAGTGATCGTTAGTCGACTGCAAAAGGACCTTTAAACTTACATTGCACCGTCGAAAGTCGTGCACATCCGTAAGTATATCTCATTCAAACATAAGCATTTCCCAATACAAGCTAGGATTTCCTTCGCTACTTTTTATGTAGCGTTTACTAATTTTATTTTAAATAAAAACATCATCCTATAAACGGATTGTGACATTTCTGAAATCCTGGATTTCAGAAATGTCACATATCTTGACGACGGCTGAGCCGAAATATTGATATACATTTTATAACAATCATTAATATTTAAGAAACACTAATCGCCTATTATTTTCCAGCATTCATTCTCGTCTCGCATTGTTGTGTTGCCGCTGTAGGAGACAGTAGGAAGCCATTTTGATTAGGTTCCAATACCACAGCAGGAAACACCTAGCAAACACTGAAAGAAGAGAAGAAAAAGGCGTGGAGTCACTCCTGGTCACGACAGACCAGATAAGTGCCCTTTCATTATTTTATCATTTCATTTATTTAGTAATAAACATAATTTCAATTTGAAAATTTATATATATATATATATATATATATATATATATATATATATATATATATATATATATATATATATATATATATATATATATATATATATATATATATATATATATATATATATATATATATATATATATATATATATATATATATATATATATATATATATATATATATATATATATATATATATATATATATATATATATATATATATATATATATACATATATATATATATATATATATATATATATATATATATATATATATATAGTTTTGTTATATTTGATTGGTTTTGTGTAAAATCTTTTTTTAAAGAATTCGTTTAAAGGATGACACTTTGATGAAAAAATAAAAATAATAAAAGCCACTTACATAGCTGGAAGGTTTTTCCCGGACTGGATTGGGAAATGCTTATTTTAAATGAGATGTATGTCTGGATGAGCACTACTTTCGACAGTGCAATGTAGGTTTAATGGGATCCCTTTATCGCTAGCGAACGATCGCCGTTCATCCACATCTCAAAAACAAAGCGTATCCTTATGCAAACCAAAATAAAATGTCTGTATTAAAGACAAATTAAAGCAAAAACAATGAAAAAAATGATTTTTTTCATTGTTTTTGCTTTAATTTGTCTTTAATAAAGACATTTTATTTTGGTTTGCATAAGGATACGCTTTGTTTTTGAGATGTGGAAGAACGGCGATCATATATATATATATATATATATATATATATATATATATATATATATATATATATATATATATATATATATATATATATATATATATATATATATATATATATATATATATATATATATATATATATATGTATATATATATATATATATATTATATATATATATATATATATATATATATATATACATACACATATATATATATATATATATATAATATATATATATATATATATATATATATATATATATATATATATATATATATATATATATATATATATATATATATATATATATATATATATATATATATATATATATATATTAAAAAAATGGTTGCGCATGACCACGGCGCATGATCAACCGTTGATTTGTTTTTATTTTTATTTCACAAAAACATGGAGAATTCAAAACATATATTTTTTAAGAAATGTAAATGATTTAAAATAACAAATAATATACAAAACAAACTATTTAAAAAAAATATGTATTTGTTTATTTATTAAAATTAAATATAGAAATATTGTCTCATATAAAGTCGCATTATAGACACTTTGCCACGGCGCCTGGCCTTCCGTTTTTATTTTATCGCATAAAGGCGAAAAGTATTGCCAAATGGTAGCCAGAGATGATATGTACATGTATGAATTGGCTTTAAATAAGCAATACTCGAGAGAGCGGTATTATGAATTTCGATAAAGAAAACGAGCTTCGCTCGTGGCAACTATAATTGCCAGCGGAGTCCTGGCAATTATAGTTGCCACGAGCGCTACGAGGACTCCGCTACACAAGTTTCGCTTGGGCTCCACATCTAAATGTTCATCTGACTAAATCTATTTACAATTCATGGAGCGAAGACAGCCAGAGCTAAAATTTCAGCATCTCATTGTATTGCATTCCTGACAACAGGAATGCAATACAATGCGATGCCGGCGCAAACTCGAGCAATTCGATTTTTTTATACAACAGTGACGGAAAGTTTCAACGATTCCGACAGCGCTAAAAATAAAGAAACCATACCTAAGGAAGGGGGTCGCAAGACGTGAATACCTCGGCCCAGTGATCTAAAAAATACGGACAGCTCTTGTAAAAAAAAACTTTAGCTTAACTGTGAGAGAATATTTCAAAATCGGAGCTCAAAACGGTTCAAAAAGTGCTATTCGAGTCGTAAAATTCATCTCTCCACGCCGAAAATAGACCAGCACGGAGATGAAAGTACAAACTCCTCAAACTCAAACAAATAGTTGAAAAAAATGTAACCGTGGCGCACCGACAAAGGCCTCAATTTTAAAAATAAAAACTTATCTCCTACCGAAGCCAGCTAACCCGCATCTATGAGGCACCGACATAACGGCGGCGCTTACAAAATCGTCTTTTCACAACAGAATGACTTACTATTTCCGTAAATTACTGATTTTGGATATGGAAGTGCTCACATCCCAAAATCATAGAAAATAAATGTAGAAAATTAATTGTATAGAAAAAAAGATTTCTGCTATTCAGGGCAAAAGTAGAAGCGTTATTATCGACCTTACGTGCATATAAAGAAAACAATCGGTTGTGTCACCCCAAGACTTTCCCTGCGAGTAGCAAAGGACTGATTTCATCTGAATATTTATTTCATAAATCAAATCCGTGAGTTTCTCTCTCGGTCGGCGGACGAACCCAGTTCGGTTCAATTGCAACGCCTTAGGTGGCGTGATTCATTTCTTGGCCAAGGGCGGTTTTGGGCCAAGCGTCAACAGCGTTTATATTTAACCTTTCGGGAGCCAGCCTGCGCGTACATAAATGGCGCAGCACCTTTTTTGATCTATTTTGTATATAAACACTAACAATATCGTATTTTTATGAGTTCTATCCTGCTACCTAATTAATCTTGTTAGCGATGTATGTTATACCAGACGTTCACGTTGAAATTAATAAGTTTTAAAGGTACACGGAGGGTCCTACTATTTGTCAGATGCATGGAAGCGACATTACGTGCTTATTAACGTGCTTCAGATCACGACATTGCGTTCTTTAACATCATTATAAGCAAATGCTTAGGTTGACGGGCAAGACCTCTGAGGGTAGGTCTTGGAAATCAGGTCAGCTGATCTGAGGATATGTCTTATCTCATCGTAAGGTTTTTATCGTTATAACTACATAATTACCTTGGAGAGTTTTGAATTCAAAGGTTAGGATGTTGTTTGAGGAAAGAATTTGATCTTTGTATGATTTAAGAAAACATCAGCAATCAAACAAATATAAATTTCTTCATAAACTTGTATTCAAATTAGCGGGATTTCCTAATTATTGTTATCGATATTTTCTAATTAAAATATATGTAATTAGATTTCGTCGATAGATTCCCACCTCATACGCACATTAGGTTTCTGAGAGCTTCTCACTGGGGAATATATTGGTACTATCTAAGAATCATTTGAATTAATATTCTAATAGTTTATATTTTATATATCTTCAAATTTATAACGTAAAATAGGTTTGTAGTATTTTAAAAGAGTATTCTGTTTTAACTTTCTCTGCCGTAAGA
>CALYMY010000578.1:0-15339 GCA_944548615.1 Micropterix aruncella | reverse complement strand
TGGCGCTCGCTACTGACATTGATTTTATAGTGTAATAGATAGCGCCACCCCATACAAGAAAATGGCAGCATATTTCTCGCCGTCACTACGCAGATGGCACTGGTAGTGCTGACGTCGAAAAGTATAGGAATTTATTTGGATATCTATATTAACATTGATAATTAAGTTTTAATTATAAAGGATCGATTGATTCTAAAAACCCAATAATTCAAGCAGTTTCAACGAAATTAGCATTCAATTATTAGCGCTATCTATTGCATTTCCTTCTACGCTACAAATCACATGTTCAATGAAGAAAATAATAGATGGCGTGCTATTTCAGGAATCGCCTTTCCAACAATAAGATGTGGCTGGCAACTGGCAACGTCGATCTAAGTATTGTTGACAGTTCCACGACAGTTCTATGAACGGTGGACATTCTGAGTTTTTGTGGTTTTTATGTGTAATTTTAAATGTGATTTAATGTATAATACTCATCTCCCTATCTGCAACAACTATTTAAGGTAAATATACATCTTTTTATCAACAAATTTGCGTTAATATGTTGTTTTACATAGAAACATAACCTCAAATTGTCGTGTTCACTTATCCGCGAACATTAATGCATGCAACAAGATAGCTTTTTTAACATGCCTGGCCACAGGCCAACCAGGCCTCGTTTAAGATTATCACAGCAATATCGGCGTTCTATCAGTCGAGAAACAAGACGGATTGTCCAGATTAAAAGACGTTACCCATTAAATATATAATAGTTTTTGAGCACTCTAAACACACCTATTGCTTTGTTTTGCATACCTCATTATGTACCTCATCATTAATTTAACTTCAAATATATTACAGATTCCAGAAGGAGTTGTTAGTGCAATCCAGAGACAGAGCGCCGTTGAATCTGGATAAAATATAGGTACTCAACCGATTGGTTTGCCTCGTATACCTCATTATATATACCCTTTCATTAATTTTGACTTAAATTTCAAATTCCGAGAGTCATTGGTGCATTCCAGGGATATGTGTGCAGTGCATTCCTGGATAAAATACGATTTACATTAATCCGTCAATGTAATTATTTGGTTATTCGTTTTTTATCTTTAACTAGCTGACCCGTGCCCACTTTGTTGGGCTGTAAAACTTTTTACCTGTGATGGAATTATGAGTGTGGTTCGGTTAGTACTGAGTGCTATGATTTATTTCCTGACTGCCAAAAGAAGGGTTATATTTTTACTGCATATGTATGTATTTGCATGCCAATTTGACTATAATACCGTTATTTGTGAGTGTCTTCTTGTGAGTGTCTTATTTGTAAGTGTATTATTTCTTTAACTATTTATGCAGTAAAAGGGGAATTATATGCAGTAAAAGAGGAAAGCCTTTTGTTTTAAACACTTGAGACGATAAATTTTACTTATTTTGATAAGAATTCATAATTGTTGATAATATGACCAATAAACATGACCTAAAGATTTAAATTATTTTTTTTCATATAAAAATACTACTTTTTGTGACCTAAATATAAAAGTTAGGCATATGCTGTCGTGGCTTTTGTGTACGCATTATCAAGCTCTACAACTTTTCTTTAGAACTTAATCATATATCTCTCATCGTTAAGGCAGCGTTAGTTATAAACGTTTTCGTTCGACCGTTTTTTCCGACTTACTTTGGAAATCCGACTATCTCGAAGAAGTCTTTTCATTTTTCGGATTAATATATAGCTTATGACACTTACAACTAACGTGGCTTAAAATGGGTAAAAGAATTTTCAAAATCGGTTCAGTAGATCTAGAGATTACTCCCTACAACCTCACAAACTCACAAACTTTACCTCTTTATAATATTAGTATAGATAAAGAAATTAACAAAAAAAATATGCAATCTACAATTAAAACATCAAACAAAATATTAAACTAAATTACGCAAACCACAGAAATAAATTAAACTCTTATGATGTTTACTGACCGATGTCGCCCAACTAAGCGAAGCTTGTGCTTCAGTAGATGTTGGATTTGGTGAGCTAAATATTTAAACATATCAAACATTTAAGCATTTTTTTGTCTATTTTCAGACGCAATGGCATAAACACAAGGCCGATAGAAACGACCCGTTGTCTTTGACCTGTTGTATGCACGTGTTGACACCCTTAATTGCTTCTATACTTGCAGCTGAGAAATTGCAATTCGTCTGACTTGATATTGGTCACTGTATAAAGGTAGGGATAGCGAAAAACCTTACTCGATACTTGGGTTTCATTATATCATAAGTATGCAACTTTTTGAATCAAAGAATAATAATATCAAAGGACTGCTAAAATTTTAGCTAGTTAATATGTAGGATTACTTTTATAGGTGGAATCTTTTTCTTAATAACTTACGGAAGGAATCCTCGGGTGCGTGTAAAAAATTGCAATAGATCGGTTTTATTTGATTTCGTATTTGTTTCTAAAGCCAAGCGATCTAACATGCGTAACATCACAACATCGGATTTTATCGGCATGTCTGACACAATAGCGAAGGCTAAACTTCGTGTTCTCGTCCCCAAAAGTTAAGGAAATTTTTCAGGGTCTGCCTCAGAGGGATCAATCGACCGGCGAAGTTTGAGTCCCCGATAGGCACAATCCTAACTTTCGTTGCCGGCCCCGGCAAAAAACCGCGTCCCGAGAATAGAAACTGAAAACTTTTTATAAAGCGTATCACGGATCATACGAGACGAGAACAAGTCAAGTCGCGTCACAGTATACTGTGTTGTCATATTAAATGAGAGAAATGATCGCTTTCGAATCGAGCGAGATTCGACGGTGGATTTCTGTCGACACTCACAAATAACGTGGCTTTCTATTGGTAAAAGAATTTTCAAAATCGGTTCAGTAGATCCAGAGATTACTTCCTACAACTTCACAAACATTACCTCTTTATAATATTAGTATAGACTAGTATAGATAACAATAATTTAATGAAGGTAGAGCGTGGAGAGATGAGTCTGTATCTGTATGCAGCTTTTGATCAAGCGAGCGATACTCAATGACGATGATCATCATCGATGCTACTATCGACTGACTGGAAACAATTTCATTATGTAGTCGAACATATCAAACGAATTCGAACCAGCTAGGGTGTAATATCACCGCTAATACTAGCTTATATTTTTTAGATGCCGAGGCGATGCTGTGTTCTCGGATACAAATCAAATTATAACTCTGCGTTGAAAACTGGAGAACTTCCCGTTTCAACATTTTCTTTCCCGAAGGAAGATAATCTTCGTAAGCGATGGACTAGGGCTATTCCACGTTCTAATTGGACGCCGAGCTCTGGTTCGTTTGTATGCAGTAATCATTTTACTTCCGAAGAGGTTGTTCGTTCTCAAGAAATGTATATTCTAAAAGTTATGTGTATATTCTAAAAGTCTAGTAGTCTAATATGTAAGTTTAATTTTCTATTATAAATTATTACTAAGGCACTTCTGTGGGTGTAGGTATGTATTATCGTATTATATTATATTGTCATATATGTTGTAAGCAATAATACTGCTGATATTACAATTCATTTAATTTACAATTTTATGTAATTAAAATACTGTTTTATTTATACATTTTATAATATTTTATCTGACATTTTTTACTACTGTTAATTTACACTGTCGACTGTATTTGAAATTTTTAAGTAATTGATGACTATAAATTTTACACAAGTCACCGTTTTTTAACCAATGATATAAAATGAAAGTAACAATGTAAAAACCTACTTAAAATAGTAATATGTTTTTGTTATATAAATTTATTTAAATTAACTCTTAATGTTACCTTAAAAAAAACTACCAAATTAAATTTTTACCATAGAACAGCTCTCGTTATTGTTCGATGTTATTGATTTTATGATAAAAATATTATTGTACATAGTTCCTAAGATTTCCTTAATAAAATTTTATATTTGCATTACTAAAATGACAACAAAAGGAAATGTTAAATTATTAATTATTAGGCTAAGACAATGTTTTTGTTATGTAATTGTTTTTTTTATGGGTTTAAATAAATAAATAAATTAATAAATAAACAGTTACGTGTAAACTTTCTTATTTACTGTAAATAACGCCAGCTGGCGACGATCGCGTTCAGTTCTGTCATATAAAATCAATGGTTCTGTGGTTTGTGATGGGGCGGTTACACTCTCGCGCGAGGCGCGAGGCGAGACGCAAAACCATGTCGTAAACAAACGGAACAGAGGCGAAGCTTCTAGCAAGTTGGTAAACATTTTGTACGCTCGTTAGAAGCTTTGCCTCTGTTCCATTTGTTTACAGATGTGGTTTTGCGTCTCGCCTGGCGCCTCGCGCGAGAGTGTAAACGCGCTATCAAATGCATCGTTGCCAAATCGTTCACTGCAGCTGCAGAAACGGCGCATTTGCTAAAGACTCCGTTTTTTGTTAGTGTGAGTTTCTAAAGCTGTTTAATGTGCGTGACTAGGGAAGCGCTTACAATAAATACTATCGATAAGATTCTTGAATAAATTAGAATAAAAGTATAAATAAAGCTGAATTAAAAAAAAATGCTTAAAAAATAGGTTTTTTATTTAAAAAAAACCTATTTTTGTCACAACTAAAGAATGACAGATTCTCGTAATATTAAATGCATTTACAAATACTATCGGTATGATTCTTGATTAAATTAGATTAAAAATAAAAGTATTATCAATATAAGGTGTAGTAAAAACTTAATAATGTAAAAATAAGTCTTTTATTTAAAATAAAACTTTATTTTTATCACAACTAAACTATGTCAGATTCTCGTTAACGCTAGTTACAAATACTATCGACATCATTCTTGATTAAATTAGATTCAAAATAAAAGTAATAAATATTAATTAATAATAAAAAAATATATTAAAAAACATTTTTTTTTATTTTAAAAAATCTCTTTTTGTCACAATTAAACAATGTAAGATTCTCGTAATATTATTTATTACTATACTAGTTTGGGTGCGCTAATGACCTTTAAATAGCACTAATTTATTATAAAAATTTCTGACGCTCTTTTCTACTACAGCGTTCTTCATTTTAAAATGGATTCTTAGCTTGAGATAATTTTCGCAGATCGATTTTATTAGAAGATATGTATGATCTTCAAAAAAACTGAAATCGAGTTGATGTTCATTTAAACAGCAAAAATAATTTGGTTATTCGATGAGTGCATATCATACAATATCACGTCCCTTATCATTGTATGCACATCTTGGTTTTTAATTTTACTATGGTGAATATATACTAAAAATTTACGCAATTTTTTTCACATACTTATGAAATATACATCATCACTCGGGTAAATTAGGCCTCCTTTGTCTTTAGTCGATGTCAATGATTTTTTCTTGGGGCTTTTTAACCCATATATGCCCGGAACTATTTTGGGATGTTGATTTTGATTATTTTCAGATATGCTTATATTGAAAAGTCCCTATAACAGTATTAACTACTTTAGGTATATATTATTTTTTGTTAACTAGATATTTTGAGGTGTTCGAAAACGAAACAATGGGCAAATATCCTACGTTCGTTACCTATAGGTAATTCAAACCAAGATGTTATAATGAATTTATTTAATGTTTATTATTAATTTCACGTGCAATCTACTAATTCTATCTACAATCGACTAATTCTATCTACAATCGACTAATTATAAAAACACGAATAAGTCAATAATTTACTACAAAACTTACCCAAATTTACTACAAAAGTATGATACTTGTACAAAGATTTACTCAACTGAATAAATACTTTCTTTTTTTCGGGAGACGTGATTTTTGCACGATGCGAACATGACACAACTGGCACTGCTTACTGTTTCAATCAAAAGTGTCAATTCAATCAAAAGGGAGTTCAAAGAGAACTCAAAGAAGTTCAATCAAAAGGGAGACAGTTCCGTACTCTTGAGAGAGCTAGCAGTTTTTTGGATTTTACTGAGCGCCCAAAGGATTTCCGATGCTTTTACGAAAGTACTACTTCTTGTTTCGTTTTCGAATCGCTGGGCATATATGGGTTACCGTTGATAAACAGTCTTCACAGACCAGATACCTTTATAAATGTTTTTCATCAAAACATTAGAGCATCTAACACCGACTGGCTGTTATCTTTTGTTGGTCATCTAACACCAACTGGGCAGCTATTTTTACTTTCATTTTTTGCGTTTCTTTCATAATTCATGCGTTTAATAATGAAAATGCACATCGCTAAAATAAGTGTCCAAGGCTATGGATACCGTCATGTTCGCCTCAAAGAGTCATAATAATAACTACATAACCATACTATATTCCAATAATAACTATATAACCGAACGTCAAACCTGTCAGCTCGCAATATGCTAAGTTAAATATCAGCATCCCTAGATACGGGCGCTCTTGCTCAGTTAGGTATGCGATGAGCCAACGGCTCTTGGTTTAACTTGTTTTTCCTGCACGTTTTATTGTACTATATACCGAATATCATAGCCATTCGTCTATAAATCATGTTGTTTAAAATAAATAAATGAATAACATAGGAAATAAAGAAACTTGGCTCTTTTTACTGTTATTATTCATTCACAAGGTAACTATGGGTCCCGTCATTGCGCTAGTCTCTCTCGTGTTAGTATTGTTATACGCGCGGTAGCTCAGTGGGGAATTAGCTTTAATTACTGTTTTTTTGACCTAGCGAATCGTGGACCTGTTTTTAAATAAATAAACTAAAAGTAAACTAACAAAACTAAAAATAATTAACTGGTTATGTAAATTAACGACACTTAAAACATACTTAATAGCGTTCTTATACAGTGTAATAGATTCTCTGATCTGATCACTAAAAACCTTTTTCTTAGCCAAATTTATTTTTAGAAAAATTGTATAAAAAGTGTTGAGGACGATGCGCTATCTAGCGGTGCGCAAAATATCGGTAATATTGTATATTAGCTATATTTTACCTATCGATAGATATTCTTATTTACAACGTGGAACGCAGCGTTGCCAAATTTATGTTTACGGGTTGAGATACCGCAAGCAGTGGTGCTCACTGCTCACAGATCACAATCGGTGCTAGTGGTGCGAAGTCCTGGATTATATATATTTATTCTGGCCTAGTTTTGAAGTTCGATCGTGAAATGCCTAATACTTGCTCATATATTTCGTGTAGGATGTCGGGGAGGTCTAATAAAAACATTAAAATGTTTAGATTTCCCATAAAAGACAAAGAGAGGCTTGAACTTTGGATGCGAAATTGTGGTATGTACCTATTATATTTATGGAATGACTGCAGTATAGGAAACTTTCTATAAAAAAAACTACACACTACACATTATTTCAATGCTAAATTTGAAAGAAAATAGTGTCGGACATTTGAAATTAGCAATATTTCCTAGCAATATAGCAATAGGAATCAGCGTGGTAAATATAGTCGGGTGACGTTAAAAAATCGACAATCTAGGAGAGGTTCCTATTCTACAGTCATAGCATATTTTTAAATAATATACCTACTAAATTACAAAGTAATACGCCAGTCAAGTATTAAAACCTCGATAAAATCTCATATTGTGTTGATTTTTCGTTTTGTCTTTTTTAGGAAACGCTTCTCTCTATAAGATCGAACGAGATCTGCTTTTTAATAGATACATTTGTCAAAACCATTTCGATAGTACGTCGTTTCGATCGGGCTATGGGGGAAGAATGCTATTAAATGCAACTGCTGTACCTCGTGATTATAAGTCGTCCTCCCAATATACAGGTTTGTACATGACATAGACAAAATAATTTATAACGACAGCATTGGCTAGCCTTGTCAGCTCGCCCGGAGGTCAGCTGTTCGCGGTTAATACGTAGGGTTGACATTTACAGATTATCTATCGATTATACTTTAGAACGTTTAGTTTTTAAAAATAAGTGGTAGTAAAAATGTAGGTAGATGAAATGTGTTTTCAGCGTTACAAATGTAAAAATATATAGATAAAAACGTATTTAACTTTCCGCAAATCTATGTAGTGCGTACATACATTGATTTTTCTCTTTACAGGTAATGCAGAATTAGTGAGTTCGGCAAATGTATGCAACGAAGACGCAGTGATTTCATTGTTTCCTCCATGGTCCGATTCGAGAAAAGGTACCTTATCTCCTCCGCTGATAGTGCTAAAGCCCAACAGAGTTTATACTAATAAGACTAAGTTATTAGGATCCCGATCGTCTTGCTCGTCATTTTCCACCAAAAGTAATTTAGATGAAATAATAATAGTACCAACATCCCCTGTTAAAAATAAACCAATAACAGAAAGCAAATACAAAATTCAGAATATTAAATTAAAGACAAGGTTAAAATCGAAATATGCTCTAATTTCCAAATTGAAAAGAAAAGTAAAACTGCTAAGGAACCGCTGCGCTGCCAGCAGTGTATTCGATTCATTCCCGTTCTCCTCAGTCCAATCTAAGACTTTAGTTAAAATGCAGTTAAAAAGCAACATTCGGCCCTGGTCGGTTAACGAAAAAAATTTTTCCCTCGCTTTATTTTACAAATCTCCAGCGACTTATAACTTTTTAAGAAATAATAAAATAATATTACCCGCACTATCTACGATTAGGCGATGGATTGGCAATTCGTCATTTCTACCAGGTTTTAATAATGCATATTTAAATCAAATAAAGAAAAAATTTAGCTCTAAATCTGAAAAAGAGAAAACCTGCATAGTTTGCTTCGACGAAATGGCAATAATGGAACGAATGGAATATTCCAAAAAATATGATTTAATAGAGGGCTTTCAGGATCTAGGTGACATGGGTAGGTCAAATAAAACAGCTAAGTATGCTTTAGTTTTTATGGCTAGGGGTATTTATTCTTGCTGGAAAATAGCAATAGCTTATTTTCTCTCTAGTACAGGAGTTACGTCCAGGAATCTTGTAGATTTAATTAAACAAACTTTATCCAGACTTTTAGAAACAGGATTAAAACCAAAAATTATAGTTTGTGATCAGGGCACCAGTAACCAGTCCGCGATGAAAGCATTGAATGTCTCTTGTGAAAATCCGTATTTTCATCATGACAACGTTAAGTTTTTTGCAATCTATGACGTTCCACATCTTCTTAAAAGTTTTAGAAATAATTTGCTAACGAAGGACTTCATTCTTGACGGGAAAATAATATCCTTTTCTGACGTAAAAAAAGTATACGAAATAGATAAAAATAGTAAAATGTGTAGAGCCATGCCCAAATTAACAGACCGTCATATATATCCAAATTCTTTTCAAAAAATGAGTGTGAAATTAGCCGCACAAATATTTAGTCATTCTGTAGCTGCCACAATTAAAACTTGTATAGAGACAAAGCAAATTCAAACAGCTTCAGCAATAAGTACCGCAGATTTTTTAGAATTAATGAATAACTTATTTGATGGCCTAAATAGTAAAACATTAGTTTCAACAAACCCATATGCTTGTGGTTTATCAGAAAAAAATAGTGTGGTTCTTCAAACATTAACTAAGTCTAAGGAAATAATTACTAATCTTTCAGCGGTAAATTATAAATCTCAAAATGTCAGGCCTCCTTGTTTTAATGGACTTTTGCAAACGATAGAAGGAATATTGCAGTTTTTTAATAGTGAAAAAGAATTAGGTGCTTTATTTCTACTAACTAATCGTTTGAACCAAGATGTGCTAGAAAATTTATTTTCTGTATTTCGTCAAAAGGGTGGATATAATCAGAACCCGACAGCTCGTCTCTTCAGGCAAATCTTTAGAAGTCACAGCATAAACTCATTGATGAGACAACCAAAATCAGCTAACTGTGAACCGGATCTTGACGTAGTAATTGACATGGAACAAACGGTGGACGAGCCAGACATAGAAAATCAACCTCATCTAGCTAATCAAAAACCCAATAGTTCAAACACTCATACCCAAAGCACTAAAATCATTAAAAACATTGAATCGATAGCTTCCAGCTCAGTAACAACTTTAGAAGATTGCTCAATCACATATTTTTCAGGATATTTAGCGAAAAGGTGTTTAGAAAAATTTCACTGTGAAAGCTGCCATAAAGTATTAATCACTGAAAACCACTTAACAGACAACAGGCAGTTACTGATATTAAGTAAAAATTATGGAGGAATAAATTTAAATAAAACGCTTTTCTTAATTTGCCCTTCTGCACATTTTATTCAATTTACTACTAGATGCTTAAATATATTCGAAAAAAACTATTACAAAATTTACCATGGTAAAAAAATAAGAAAGCAATTAACAGATCTTATTAATACAAATATTGACGAAAATCTATTAACTTTCGAAGAATCATGCAAAGAGCACATTCAATTTGTGATTCAGACTTTAGTTATTTGTAAAATATTCAAAAATTGTAAATGGAATTCTGAAAAAAACACTAACAAAAAAAAAATTAAAATAGTTCAACATAAATAATATTTAATAAATATAACATATAATTATAATTACAAAAAAGGACATTTTATGCTACATAAAAGAACTAACTTGAAAATCATAAACAACTTTTTTATTGTAGGCCTTTGTTACTGAGTAAAAATCTTAATACTTAAAATTTGAACATAAAATCGCTGTTCCTCTGCAACTAAAGCTTAAATTTAATTAAATTGTGGATATTTTTTTTAGATTGATATTAATAATATCTCTACAGTAGCAGCTAATATTAGTAAATCTCTACATCAGCATCCAATATTAATAATAACTACACCATTTTTTTTATTTGATGTACAGTTGTCCCAAAATATTCCCGTGTGCTAAAAACACGCTGTACCTTTACCTATTTTCCGAAGTTAAAGCTTGCCAAAAAAGTAAAATAAATAATTAAATACTTTATAGGCAAATATATTTATGTTTTCTTGTTTACTAATCCACATGTTCGTTCAGTTTGCGATCAAATCACATAATTAATTTAACCCTTCAGGCCTCGGTCCCTCAGCCGATTAACAAGTTGATGTCCCAAAAAATTTTAGTAAAAATTAGTAAAAAAAATGAATTATGACACTGTTTCACCGAAACATTAATTACTGCCAAACCACTGTATCCATAATTAAAATAAAACATATTAACATAATGAAACATAATAAAATAAAATAAATTAAAACGGGGCCGTCACGCTGAATCGTGTCTTGGCCGATATCAGCCAATCGGGGCTCTAGGGGTTAATAAAACAATGTCTTATTAATTTAACTATAAAGCACTTATTTTCATTATATGTTAACAAAGCATTCGATGCAAAATAGACTATTTTCATGTAGTAAATAACATAATTTGTTTATAGGAAAAAAAATCACGCACTACTCATTTATTTATTTTTTTTTTCATGTACCTCCCTACATACTACACGAAAATGAGCGGAGTTCATGTCCGAACTAAGGTCTGACTGGGAGTATTTTTCATTGTCGTAAATCGTCACTGTTTATCCATATATTGTACATATTATTAAATTTAAGATATTTTGTTGTGTTATTTAAAGATAAGTATAATATTTCATTACGATATCATATTTAATTTTGCTTACGGTATCTCCGGTTTGTTTTAAGAGGAGTTTCCTATCCGGACTTTGACGCTCTCATTGATTGGTGGATTAATGTGAATAACCACGTTATTGTTTTTTAAATTTGTATTTTTTTAGATCCATTTCATTTAAATATAATTCTTGCGTTTAATAATATAAATGCACATCACTAAAATAAGTGTAAGCGTCCAAGGCTATGGATACCGTCATGTTCTCCTCAAAGAGTCATAATAACATAGAAAATAAAGAAAATTGGCTCATTTTACTGTTATTAATCATTCACAAGGTACCTGGTTTTCGTATTTAGAGAATTACGCAACGTCCTTTTTAATAAATCCCTAAAAATGGTTTACATGGACCTATTTCAGGGTTTATGTATATATATATATATATATATATATATATATATATATATATATATATATATATATATATATATATATATATATATATATATATATATATATATATATATATATATATATATATATATATATATATATATATATATAGAGAATTATTAATTGCAAGAGAATTATTAATCGTATCAACATACTGGGATTTTTGTGTAAAGTTTAGAATAGGTAGGTATATTCTCTAACGGAATTCAGTTTCCTTCAGCGGCTTAAATTCGGCGTGGACGAGTAATTTTGTATACCTATGCTCCCCTAAACTGTTTTGCGGAAGGATTATTATTAAAGCCCCCCAGTGATCTAACTGCACCAAAAAATAACTCTAACAAAAAGCTTATATGTACATATTATTGCTTATATGTCAGATTGTTCATTGTGTTGATGAAATTCACTGTTGGTTGTGAGTGAGCAAAATTAAGTACCTATACGTAATTTTTTGTCGCAAAATTCAATAGCGTTCGCAACACTGGCACTTAACAGCTGTACTGCTAGCTTTACTTTCATTATTTGATTTTGAAAGTTGATGTGTTGTGTCGATAATTTATTTCCCTAGTGAAAATTTTCATTTAGTTGGAGCGTGTTTAATTCTTCAAAATATTGCCATTTGATTAGGCCGCCGTTATTATCTCTAAGAACCTTTTTACTTTGTAATGTATTTCTGACCAGTTTCACCATGTGATATGGGTCAAAAAATACAAAAACTGGTTCTTTTGTTGCAGGATGTTCGAAATAGGTTTTTAGTTGACGTTGGTAGTTAAACGAACAGCCAAGTTCTTGAGCCATGGCTATATTTGCTGGGCAACCATCAAATGTCATAGATACAACTACCACGCCTACATCGTGGCAATTAGAAAGACATATCCTTACTAGATTGGCTCTTTGCTCACCTGTTACGCCGATTACCAGAAAATATCCTACTGGAATTTTCCACTGCTCGTTAATGGCAACTAAAAGGAACACCAGAGCTTGTTTGCATGGTGCATTGAAACTCCGGTAACATCAAACCCAGCACCAAAATCTACATATCCTTGGACTGCATTACCGTCAAATTCCTTTAATTGTCGAATCGACATCTCGTCTATTACCAAATTGCATAGAATTTTCTTGTCAGAAGACTTGACCTTTTGATCAAGTGCTTTAAAAGCTTCTGCAGTGAAACCTGGCGTGGCGTATATGCATTGGTACCATTTTCTTATGGTGCTTGTATGTGGTAGACATGTTTTAAAGGTACTACGTACGTAAGAGTAGGCCTTTGGAGAATAGAAATGGAGGGTTAGCGCAAATGTACGCAGTTCAGGTGGATATTCTCTCCCTTTATGAGTCATCCTTTTCAAAAGAGCTGCTGTAGAAAGCCGGCACACTTCCAGAATATCCACTTGTTCTTGGTTGATCAGTCTTTTTTGCTTTAGTTCTTTTAATACCTTAGATAAATTGTCAACTTTCTTTTTCAAACGCCGATTAGCAGCGTGTAGTGCCTTGCACCGCATACGTCGGCGTTTTGCAATGTCTTCTAAACGGATAATTTCTGTTTTTAACTTTCGTTTCCTTGGAGTGTCGTGTACCAGTCCTGAATTGGAAAGCCCTGCAACCTCCGACTGTTGACCGGAAAATGGAGATTGTTGTAGAAAAAGCGAAGGTACAGGGTCGTTTGTTAATCTTTGGTTTCATACATGCTTGAATCCGGAAAATGTACTGAACAGATTCTACTCCAAAAGTTTGGTTCCCAATCGGTCTTCTTTACAGCATCAATCTACTTCATCATATTTGTTTTGTCTTTTGGAAACCTAAAAGTAAGGTAAGTTTCTAAGTTAATAATAATAATATTATTTAAATTTAAATTTAAATTATTTTTATGTCGGTTTTTAATATAACGTATTCGCACCACCGTATCACGTCGAATCCAACGACACCTCATACTTAACGTTCAGACACTCATACATGCATAATATCAGCATATAAAGGTACGCCCTAAAAACATCTACGCTCCATCTGAAGCAATTGGATAAACCTATGTGAGTGGTCCAAAAAGGAATCCCTTATTGGCCTTATTATGCATTATTTATCATATTCCATATATACTCTATACTTATATTAACATAAGATTTTTTTACCATTACTACCTATAATTAAAAAA
Organism: Micropterix aruncella; assembly: GCA_944548615.1. Lineage (NCBI taxonomy): Eukaryota > Metazoa > Arthropoda > Insecta > Lepidoptera > Micropterigidae > Micropterix > Micropterix aruncella. The sequence continues at coordinate 1,296 of CALYMY010000578.1, read as the reverse complement.
AGTGATTTGTCAATTTTTATAAAAAAATATTATCGATTATCGATTTCGCTTTTAAAATATCTCGATTCTCGATTAGTGAACACCCTCCCTACTTGCGGTCGAGCAAGACGAAGGGTGGGGCAGTGTGTTCCTCATCCGCTTACGTCGCGCTCCTCGCTTCACCCCCGTAATGGATAACTTTTATTTGGCTGAAAAGTAATTCAAAATTGCTTATCGATGATATGTGACACTAGATTTGTGTTTTGTGTGTTTTCTAGTATCATTTTTACAATGATCGATTGCACATTTAACCATCTTTCTTCTTAAAAACAATAAAAATGCTCTACAAATTCCCAACTATATCACTTCACAAGCGCTCGCGAACGACTGCGGGCCTTAGCCGGGCGGTCGCTGCATTGTTCACACCCGTGTCTACTGTTCACACTCGCGCGCTCGCGCTCTATTTTAATATTAATCTCTGACGGCATACGCTTAGGGGCAAACACATTATTGGACGCGTCCGTAGCCGCGGCTTATGCCTGTGGCTTATGCACGCGATCTGTGTAATGAATTTCTATGGAGCCTGCAGGGCGATTTTGTAACTTTAGCGTTCTCAATTGGTTTCGCTATCGCGCTGATTTAGCGAACTATAACTGGCGGCCGATTTTATAACTTCGTTTTCACATCGAAATACGTCACTATCCGAACCGAAACTGAATCCCGAAATAGTATACATCGCATTGTTGCATTATGATGTCGACAGCAAAATAACGGGATTCGCGATAACGTGTGGGAATGGCGAAATAATAGGCGAAGGAATCGTATATCGATGGCGAAATTGCGTTCCTTTTTGAGTTTCAACACATCGCACCGCGCAGTTGACAGTTTGACCACAGTTTGACGTTTAACAAATGAAAACCAATGCGATGTTGCCAATTTTATCTCGTAAAATTAGCGAAACGAAGTGTCTTTTTTACAAAATCGGCCGATACGATATGTTATGTTTCGTTTCGCTAAAATCGTTTTCGAACCGTAACGTTTGAGTTCGTTTCGAGTTTTTAGCGATGGAGATATAAAATCGCCCTGCTGCACATTATAGGACGTCAGTCGCGGACGACTAGGCACACGTTCGTAAGCCGCGGCTTACGGACGCGTCCGATAATATGTTTGAACGCCATCTATCGGCCAAATATTAGTTTAATGAAGATGGAAGCGCATTAAATCGAGTTTGAAAACTACGATGGCCATCTACCTGCCGTTTTTTGTATTAAATTGCGACTTCCACTTTGCAGTATGGAATGGCGTTATCTATTACAC
>CALYMY010000577.1:0-15568 GCA_944548615.1 Micropterix aruncella | reverse complement strand
AAATTTTGAAACCCCGTTTCACCCCTTTAGGGGTTGAATTTTGAAGAAACATGAAACACCTGTTTTATTATTTGCTTATTAGAGTAATCTTACAAAGTTTCGAAATAAAAAGTACATCTATATCGTTTCTTCATATAAAAAAAATCGAAACCCTTTTTCACCCCTTTAGGGGTTGAATTTTCAAAAAATATGAAACACGTGTTTCCTTATTTATTTATTAAAGTAATCTTAGAAACTTTCGAAATAAAAAGTTCAACTAAAATCGTTTATCCATACAAACTTTAAAACCCTGTTTCACCCCTTTAAGGGTAGAATTTTGAAAAAACATGAAACACCTATTTCCTTATTTGTTTATTAGAGTAGTCTTTCAAAGTTTCGAATTAAAAAGTACTTCTATATCGTTTCTTCATAAAAAAAATGGAAACCCTTTTTCACCCCTTTAGGGGTTGAATTTTCAAAAAATATGAAACACGTGTTTCCTTATTTATTTATTAGAGTAATCTTACAAACTTTCGAAATAAAAAGTCCATCTAAAATCGTTTATCCATACAAACTTTAAACCCCTGTATTACCCCTTTAGGGGCGGAATTTTGAAAAACCATAAAACACCTATTTGATTATTTGTTTATAAGAGTAATCTTAAAAAGTTTCGAATTAAAAAGTACATCTATATCGATTTTCCATACAAACTTTGGAACCCCTTTTCACCCCTTTAGGGGTTGAATTTTGAAAAAATATGATACACGTGTTACCTTATTTATTTATTAGAGTAATCACACAAAGTTTCGAAATAAAAAGCAAATCTAATATTGTTCATTCATACAAATTTTGAAACCCCGTTTCACCCCTTTAGGGGTTGAATTTTGAAAAAACATGAAACACCTGTTTTCTTATTTGTTTATTAGAGTAATCTTACAAAGTTTCGAATTAAAAAGTACATCTATATCGTCTCTCTATAAAAATTTCGAAACCCCTTTTCACCACTTTAGGGGTTGAATTTTGAAAAAATATGAAACACGTGTTTCCTTATTTATTTATTAGAGTAATCTTACAAACTTTCGAAATAAAAAGTCCATCTAAAATCGTTTGTCCATACAAATTTTAAACCCTCGTTTTTCCCCTTTAAGGGTAGAATTTTGAAAAAACATGAAACACCTATTTCCTTATTTGTTTATTAGAGTAGTCTTTCAAAGTTTCGAATTAAAAAGTACATCTGTATAGGTTTTCCATACAAACTGTGAAACCCCTTTTCACCCCTTTAGGGGTTGAATTTCGAAAAATCCGCCCTTAGTGAGCGTTTGCGTCCTAAAAGGAACCTATGTTAAAAATTTCAGCTTTCTAGGTCTAAGAGTTTGGGCTGGGCGTTGATGAGTCAGTCAATGAATGAATGAATGAATCGGAACTTCTCTCTTTATATATGAGATAATTATCTTAATAAACAATGTTTTACCAGAAGATTAGGTACTCGATTTCGATAATTTATATTCATAAGGTTTGACGTCCCTGATTTGTGTATTTACATAGATATGCTGTACTCATTAGTTCACACTACATTCGCGATTCAACTTACTTAATTTCCTTAGTCGAATACATCGGATAGTTCTATTGTTAGGAAGAAGCGGAGGAGCGAAAATTTCGATTTCCGAACAGTTGCGGAGACTGCCGATTGGCTGCTGCTGCAGTCGACGAGTGATTCAGTAATTTCCGAAACACACAGCCGGCGCTCGCTTCAGCCGGAAATGACATTATCGCGGCCACTTCAGCTGCACTTCCTTCGCGATCCACTCCGTCAGATGACGCTTCTCACAGGGCTGATTCAATAATCTATAATTGGAGACAGGATGAGCATTTTAAAAGCCGCGCTAAAATAACTCATGCCAGATAAGATAAGACGAATGTGAGGACACTTTGTCAATACTTCAAATCCAATCATAAATGCATAACCCAGTATTCCGGGATTGGGGATACCGATTCAGAATTAAACCTGCAATCCAAGCCTGTTACCAATATAACCCATGTGGTGGTTATTATATTTAAGAGTTAAATGCACTCGAGTCGACTCTTATTTATTTTAGTACAGTGCAGTAATACTATAAGGGCTTGGACGCCGTGGCTGGCTGGATGGATATGGAACGGAGATATAGGTAACTGTCCGATGTCCTGGATTGCTGTTCAAGGGTTAGCAGAGCTTCTATATGTCGACATGGTAAAAAGGCGAGGGTCGGTTGCTAGGGCAAAACATGTCTATAGACACGTAGGCCCTAAGGTCTAGTTACGTTAAGAAATTCAAAGTTATGACGATGGGCAGAGTTCCTTTGTCCCCCCCTCTCTATCTGTAAGAAATTGCTCAATTTCATTAAAAAGGTAGACATAATTATAAGACTTAAAGAGTAATCGACCATGTGTGTATTGCTGGTTTTACTGAATTCACAAATCATTCATACACACTATCATACCTAAAATCATGAAAAATAGAAGCACTGATATCATAAATAGTCGACAACACATTTGGGAAAATCCTTGACGAAATTATTAAGAAGACTAAGGTTAACAATTCTGGATTTTGTTTAAAAGTCCCGGAATCCCGGAATAAATCCCGCAATACCATATTTAAGTCCATAATCCCGGATCAAATCAAAAACACGGATTTAATGGACACTGGAAATTTAGCTACAAGATGAACGCTCAGCTGCAAAGTTCGTGGCGGATATATTGATTTCTTCCAGCTGTGATATCAGCTGTTCGCTCTTATTGCATTTCTGCCCTAGTTAATGCTTGCGGAAGCCGAAAGGAGTAGGATGTCTATTATATCCGCTTCTGCTGGCTATCTTCGGGTGCTGATCAAATGAAGTGTTGTCGTTGGATGTGCGCGTGGTTTGGTCCGTGAAATTTGCGTGGTTTCTATTGATGTTAGCCGCTGTATTTTCGTTAGCGTATGTGGATATTACTCTATATAGAAGTAGTCTACTGGGTCAGAACGTACATTTGCTAATTATATCCAAGAGTAATGGCTTTGGTAAAGGCTAAGTGCGGGCGCTTGCTCGCTAGTTACGGATTGGATTAAGACTGGCTGGTTGCGCGCAAAATATCTTTTGCATCAGCATTTGATTAGTATATGGGGATGTTCGATTTCACTGACAGATGTTGATTCCGAAGAAGAAGAATAACGACTTGAACGCTGCCAGTACTGCGTTTGCTCGAAAATGCCTATCCCCCGCTAGTTTTTATAATCATCCGCCGCGCTGTCGGAACGACAGCATATATATTTTTCAGAGGTTTTTGCGTACTCTTGCGACTCTGTACCGCTTTTATTTATCGCCTTCTTAAACCGCTCCGCAAAATCAGAATAAAATTCCGCGAAAGAACTAATCCGCGTCGAGTGGGTCGTGTGTGAGACATTGTCGAAGATACTTGCATGAGAAATCCACCAGTAGCCACCTCGAGGGTCCGTAGCAGTGCTTGGACTTCCAGATAGGCGAGGATCATCATCACAGGTCAATCGGTGTTTTACAGACATATATCTGATTTACGTGTTGATGTTTGAAGGATTTGCGCGCATCGATTTCGTCTCATTTTGTAAAGTACCCACATATTAGAATCTATTCATTTATTGTAGTATAATTTATTCACGGTTATGATCCCGCCGTTATTCAACTATTTACACGTTGATTTGTTACTGTTTGATTATTGGTTGATGATTATTGGTTGAACTATTTACTGGTTGATTATTGGTTGATGATAAGATTGTTTGAGGCTGTGTGGAGGCGATACTCAGCGAGCAGTATTGTATTTGCTATCGACCCGGCAAAAGGATTACGCGGCTATCAAACTATAGTTTGAGTCTTCTTTCGTCGCAATCGCGACATCATTAACTTTATTCGCAGATAACACTGCGTTATCCATTACGTCAAACGACTCTGCTTTGGCGCCTCGGGTGAAATTTAAGTCGTATATCACTAGAGACTAGCCGCTACAGGCGCGACCGAGGCAAAAAGTCCCCGGGCCGCTTTGGCAAAGCCGCGAACAAATCGCCGAAGACAGACGGGGCGCTAAAAAGAAAATCCACCACACAAGAGATTAGTTTCGCGCTCAAAGACCCCGGAATGTAATTGTTCTTTGCGGAAAGGGGGGGGGGGGGGTATCTTTGTGCTTTACACCATTCGGGCGGACGGCTTTCGCGCTCAGGCGGAAAGGGGTGCTGGCCATCGCGATCTAGATTCTAGATAATTTCTGCAAAGCTTTAATTACGATTTCTTTTCTTCTTTGTGTAGTAAGGGAGCTAATGGGCCCTTGTTGAGTTGGCCACGAAGACCCATTTGTTCGGGGTCGGTCACACTCACGGGTCAACACCCATCCGGATGACTCCAAGCAGGAAGTGCGAGCCCGGGTAAGACTCTGGCATGGGATCTAGTTTCCCCCAGGAGTCAATCTTCGGGCGCTCCTGGACGATTTGAGCAGGGTGCAGCGTAAGCCAATCGATTGTGCATTCTGACTAACAGTCGGGGGAGTCTGGAAACAGTATTGTCTCCTATAGAGCGTGGGTAGTTATTGACCTTACGGCGACTGCTCTGGAAATGACCATCGACTATCCGATTCCGGGTGAACAGCCGGGCAAAGGATGCCGTGGTCCGCGGTAGTTTCACTGCTACGTAAGGGAGAGGACCGCGAAAGCGACCTCGAACCTGTAATCAGTCGGGAGGAAGGAGGTATCATGATGGTTAATTCCAGACGGAGATATCCTTCTAATCTGGTAGACAGGGCGAGGCTGCCCGCTGGGTACCTTAACCGGTGCCTCGCCGTAAGGAGTTGGTCTCTGACGGGCGTGTTGGCCTAGGTAGACAGTAGATTTATATTGTCTCTAACTCTTCTACGCACATCCCACGGCTGAAAGAAAGATCTCATATCTCTATACCAGCCTGGGGTGACGGGTTCGCCCGTTGTACTCGTCACCGCCCCCCACTGCTAGTTAGACTATATCTTTCAGTCGTCCGACATGTTGATGTGGCAAGATTTGTAGGAGAATTTAGAGTAATATGATATACAACAAAAATTAAGATGAAATTTTAAATTATAAATAAATAAATATATAAATATTCGAGTACGACATAAATACATATATTAATATATTATTAAATAAACTGCCAAAATAAGATACGGAAGGGACGGGAAAATGAAATATTAGAATTTGGGGGTAATGTCTATTGTAAAAAAGTGCCTTTTCAATGATTGCTGGAAAGCGAATTACGACTTTCATAGAAACTTTTTTTTTTCTCGAAATACGTTGACATCACGTGGTCTATTGAAAGTTATATTTCTTTAAACATGATTTTCGGAAAAAAGAAGATACATAGCAAAAATATTAAAATTTGCATTCGTGGTTTTAACATACGCGTGAACAGAAATTTCTTTTCGGAATTATGTAGCCTCGTATATGAAGAATAGAAAGAGGCATATAAAGTTGTCGGGAAATCAGCAACAATACAGGCGTGAAACGGTGAAATCGATGGAATCGCACATCAGTCTGGAAGATTAATCTACTTCTTGAGGTGCCATCTCCTATCGTAGGAAGTTACATAAGCAGCAATGAAGCTGTATGAAGAGTTCTTTCACTTCACATACATTAACGAAGTCCAGCTATTATTCAAGTAGCAGTACATCTAGAAAATGGACAAAGCGTTTATTGCAGTAGCGACACGTAAAGACGTTGAAATATGCGTGTCCAGCTACAAAGCGATCGACCAGCCGTGATAATCTCCCACCAATTGCTAGAAATTAGAGACGAAAAAGTGCCGGTTGATCTGATCTCAGTACGAATTTCATTGCATCATACATAATCACGATCGGTTGAGTAAACGAGCTTTTCTTGCTGCCAAGAACTTAAACATATTATTCAGTTGAAACCCTTCCTATGTGAGCTAACCATTTTTGGTTAGACGATTTCCGCGCTGTGCTAACTGTAATATTTATTCATTATTATCTTAATTGTTTTACGAGATAATGTTGTAACGTTATAATATTTCAAATTTCAATGTGATCATTTTGCAGTTATTCTTTTCACGATCCGTATAGTAGTTTAAAAGTTATGCGCAAAACTATCCCGGGCAGAAATTTTACCCCGCCATAGGAGGGGTTAATAAGCGAATCAGTCGCATACAAGTCCGTCGACATTATTGTGAAAGCAGTTGAAGGGGTTCATTATCCAACAGAATTTTTTAATTCACTCGATCTGCCGGGGATGTCACCACACGTACTGCTATCGAAAATCGGCTTGCCAATTATCATGTTGGGAAATATCAACCAGCCAAATTTTTGCAACTGCACGAGGCTTGCAGTAAAAAAAATTAGTGAGCCACGTCGTAGAAGCAACAATCTCGACAGAACCATTCAAAGGTGGATGTCTTCATTCCTCGCATTCCTCGCATTTATGATTCCAACGGATATGCCATTTTAATTTAAGAGATTTCAATTACAAATTCCAAATTTCATTAATAAAGCTCATGTCCAATCTTTAGAATTGTGTGGTTAAAATCTAGACACGGATTGCTTCTCACATGTACACGTATACGTTAACCCGACAAATGACAGGCGTCCTTTTGGGGATGCAAGTTTTAATACACTGGAATGACAGGCGTCCACTTGGTCCAGTGATGACGACACGATGGAGGCCGTTTGCGTTTTGTAATTTGTCGCCATTATTATCTTAATTGATTTACGAGATAAGGTTATAATGTTTTATATGTCAAATTTCAATGCGATCATTCTACAGTTCTTCTTTTTATGATCCGTATAGTGGTTTACAAGTTATGGTCGTTTTTATCAAGGTCGTCGATTTTGCGCGCGAAAAGGTCACGCGCGAATGGGACAGCTGAATTTTTACTCCGCGAGGAGAGGAGTTTTAAGGAGGTCATCAAAGAGATGCTGATAGGCCACCCTTCCTATATATAATCTGGCCGAATTTGAGGGCCATGATTTTTCAAATATTGTGCCTATTTAAATTACTTAAAAAAGTAGAGCTTGTATGATTATTTTATATGGTCTTATATCTGTACTTTTAGTTTAAAATGAATAACGTAGATTTAATTTGATTATTTAACATTTTACTGACAATTTGAATATTACGATAAATAATTTTACTACGTATCTTTTTGGATTACTAACTACTTCTATTTTGATTATTTATATTTATAGTTTGACAATCTAGTAGTTAATTCTTGACTACCTATGTATGTTCAGTAAAGAGTAGTAAGGAAACTTACTACATAACCCAATTATTTTGACACGTCCAAGAGCGGTCTTTAGCCGTCAATTGGACACGACGAAAATGTAATGTAATGTAATCGTAAAGGATTCTAGAGTCGGCAAACCAGATAATATCTATGTCTGCGCAGATAATGGAACAACAAAAAAAATGTATTTCCACAAGCATTTTCAAATTACACATACATCTTAGAAATGTGTGCTGTCTCTTTTCTTTCTTTTCCATATAACTAGACCAAGCCACAGCAACGTGTGACCGGGTACAGCTAGTTGTAAATAACATCCATTAACTTTGCTAATGTTAGACATTGTATCATATTTATATTTCATTGTTGTTTTGCTTAATGTTTTTAATAAAAATAAATCTTATGTATCGAATAAATCATTCCATCTAAATCTCCTCACGAACTCACAAAATCAGTCCTAAACAAACTAAGATACATACATACTGACCAAACATTGCAAGGTAAATAAATAAAGCTTGTCATAAAGAAATTGTTCCAAAAAATAGTTTTAAAAGATTTGAGCGCGTTGCGTCTTCTGGCGGTAGGTGAACTTTCGCGAATATTGTATATCCTCGATATTCTACCTACTGTTAGATGATGCAACTCGCCTAACATTTGTTATTTATTTTCCATAGATAGATAATAATTAGAAATTTGACAAAAAAAATGCAAAAATATATTTTTTTTAATGGTTTTCCTAAAAAAAATATTTTAAGTCGCTTACTTTCATATACTGATTTAACCACTATAAGTATGTCACTAATAAAAAAACCTACCCTTTATACGCTGAAAAGATAAAAGAAATGGATTTTAGTAAAATAAAACTTGCTGTTTCAAACCACACCTAGATAATATCGCAATTATTAAAAAATATAAATCTTATCGATGAATATGGATTTCCAAATACTTGAGTCTCTTTCGACGTCATGAAATATTCGAATATCCGTCATTACGAGCGTTAAACAACAAAAGCCCACATTTGTATCGATTTCGAATTAACCATTTATTCCGACCACTCGGCAACATGCAAAGCGCTGAGTCAAACATTATCCAAAGTACGCATAAACCAACACAGTGGGAGGCGGGCGCGTCATCAACGCGTTTTCATAACGCTGATTGTAATTTTCATATTTGTGTAAACGGAGCACGGACGCTCCGGGACGCTCAATGTTTGCGTATCCATTACGTCGCTGCGACTGCGAGATTTGTCACGGATACTCGACCATCGACGATTTTCAGTGTCCCACTTTCGACGCGAATACATATTTGTATAATAATGCAGGGGGAGGAGGGGACGTGTGTATTTTGCCGGAGATACTAAAATCACCGTTTATTCATACATTGTTGATTCATACACAGACCACTGAAATTGTAAAAAAACCTAAAAATGATATAAATCTTGAAAGTCTAATTTATTGGTTTCTCATTTCCAGACTCTCAACAAATTAGACTATTCCAGAAAAATGGCTCTTAGACTCTCGAAAAATAAAACCTAACTGACGAACCTTGTTTGATAAAAATCCTAAGTGATCACGCCAACGTAGATTTTGATCAATTGTAATGCCCACTTTTTTTTTGTATTTTTTACTCTCTCTAAAGAGGTACACTGACATTGTCGATTGTCTGAGCATTCATGAATAGTTACATCAAAGTTTTCTGGTACCTGAGATGTCTTGTTAATATTTAATACCATGTACTTTGGTCTTTTTTACATACCTGTACTTATCTTTTTATGTACCTTGCTTCATCTAACCAAGTCCTAATTTTCTCCATTTCTAAATTTGCTTAATTAAAAGCTTGGCTCCAGGTTTGCCCTTTAAAATTAATGACAGTAGAATATGCGTAGGTTATTGTCGATCTGGTGAGGAGATCACATAATCCATTCATATCAGCTTCTTTTTTTCAATTTAATTCAATTCTTTATTGAGAAATCACACAGTATTACAGTAATAATATTTTTTTAAATGTATGCAGATTTACAACAAATAAAACCGGTTACGGATTTCAATAAAATTACATAAATTACGTTTTTTTTTAACTACTTAATAAAACTAACGTACCTTCAATTTATTTTTTTTCAATTTTAGAAGTAGGTACATAAGAGTCGAGTATGCAGGGTGTGTGTATGTGTTTGTGGGAGTGTGTTGAGCGTGTAAGTGTGGAGTGTGAGCGGGTATGATATTAGTAATGGCGTATATAAAATATAATAATAATAATAATAATAATCAATAAAAATAGCTAAAAACCAAGTCAGCTTATTGTATCGGTTAGGGTTTGATGGGTCTTACACCTATGTGACTGTTTAAAGAGCTTCTTTGTAGAGTTATGTGCAATATTAGTGAAAATATTAGAGGCAGAGTCAAAATTAGAAAAAGAATTGGTCCAAGAACGCTACCCTGAGGCACTCCGTATTTTACAGTTTGTTGACTGCTTTGTACACCTACCATGACTACGACCTGTTTTCTCTCTGCTATGTAGCTTTCGGACCAGTCTATCGTAACACCTCCTATGCCAATGTCCTGCAAGCACATTATAACAGAGTCGTGTGGCATCGCATCGAAGGCTTTAGCTAAATCGAGAAAAACTGCTAAACATTTTTCGCCTTTATCGACACTGCTAGAGATGATCTTGGTAAGCTCAGCCATTGCATCAGATGTGCCCTTGCCCTCAAGAAAACCAAATTGGTTTTTAGGATACTATTGCCTTTAAGTATATATGTATATACGTTATATATCATCATATATCATACATCTACATAACTCATAATATGGCTTATCTTACTTACTTACTTAGCTTACCCTATCACTTTCCCCTTACTTGAACCTGCATTTGTTCATTGCTCATTGCGCTGTAACAATAGATTTAATTTAATTGTGAAAACTTTTAATTGGCCTTAGATGTATATATTATGTGTTAGTATTAAGTATAAAACGCTGTAAGTTTTCTGAAAAATAAAAATAAAAAAATAAAATAAAAAAATAAGTCCAAATATTCCACGAATTGCTTTATCATAATCTTCCCCATATTTTTTGACAGTGTTTAGTAGAAAGATAGGTCTGTATTTATTAAGATCCGTTTGATCCCCACTCTTGAAAAGCGGATTTACTTAGGCGCATTTCTGGCTGCATGTAAATGTACTCGCAACTTGCTGGAAACTAAGGTTTACAATATGAGGTAGCCTAAAAACCTAAATGCTGATTTATAAATAATAGAACTTATTCCGTCTATGCCGCTAGATGACTGATTTTTGGGGAGCCTATTATCACCTCTACTTCTTCAGTTGTCTTTTGTCTAAGGCAGAAATCACTACATTTATCACCTGAACTCTTAAATGGTGTATGTTTTAAACGATGTGGTTTTAGACAGTTCGAGCCTAACTGTGAAGAAGTGGAGGTTAATATGATGTGCAAATTTTTCAGGCGTTTTGTTAGAAACCTCACCTCTGATTTTTATTTCCCTTATTTCAGATTGTTTTTTGCGGACCGTTCCCGTTACCTACTTAATGGCCCTCCATGTTTTTTTTGCGTTTTGTCTCTTTGTTCGGGACAATTATAATCGTGCCCGCACTCATAATATATTTGCGGAGCCGTCCACGCGCACCAACCTAAGTCGATAGAGTCTGCTTACCTCTGGTAAAGCTCTGCTTTGCGGCACATAAATGCGCTATGTTCGACATCGTCAGATCTTGATATTTTTACAGTGAGCCCGCATCTCTTCAAGGTGTGGGCATTGCTCTACCTATTTATGTCAGAATAAGATAAATTGTTTTCATTCTTTATGTATTGTAAGTTTATAAGTATTTCTATTCCTAATGCCTGTATTTGTATTTAATGCTTATTTAAACATGTTGTGTATGTACTTGTAAGAATTCTATTACTTTTTATATTTATGTTTATATTGCATATCAAGGGATTGGTATAAATTGTTATGTTGATTATCTTATGAAATAATTAAATAAATAGTCAAGCTACACCAACGGCCCTTAAGAATTTAATGCCCTCTAGCGAGGCTCTAGAATGAGGACACAACAGGAAAAACTCGCGCCCTTACTACCAGATTTGAACGATTTTTTCCATTATCCAGTTAGGTCACAGATTAAAGGCCGCCTGCGCGGCCTCTACCCGACGTTAGCGGTTAGAGATCCAATTTATTACGGTCCGAGATGCCCTTTGCCCGTCAATATCACACGGGATTGGGTGGCTAACATTTCAAGGATAGATGACATCAGGTTAACAACTACCCCCGTACGTACGAAAACGTCAGTTTCTAGACTCCCCCGATTATTTGCCGGAGTGGACAGTCGATTGGCTATCGCCGCACGGTGCGCATATTGCCCAGTTCCACCCGAGGTGTTGTTCCGGTCTGGAACCTGCGATCCCAATTGTCTGCGACTGTTAGGGAGTTAATGGGGCCTTGCTGAGTTGACCACGAAGACCCATTCTGTTCAGGGTTGGTCACACTCACGGGTCAACACCTATCCGACGGCCCCCACGCATGAAGTGCGAGCCTGGTTAGGACTCTGGCCTTATGGTTAGTTTCCCCTGGGAATCAACCTTCTGGCGCTCCTGGACGGTCTGCGCACCTTGCGGCATAAGCCAATCGATTGCGCACTCTGACTAAGAGTCGGGCGAGTCTGAAAGCAGACAGTACTGTACTGTTTCCTATAGAGCGGGGGTGGTTACGGACCTTACGGTGACTGCTCTTGAAACGACCACCAACTACCCGATCCTGGGTGAACATCCGGGCATAGGATGCCGTGGTCCGCGATAGTTTCGGTATACACCGTTTCACCGCTTCGTAAGGGAGAGGACCGCGCAAACGACCTCGAAATCGTAACCAATCGACTGGAGTAAGCTGGTCACAATTGGAAGTAAGGGCGTGAGTGTAAGCCCGCTGTGTAACACTCCTGGCTATCTCGCGGTTAAGGCGTTGGCCTCTTACAGGTTTGTGGCGGAGCTAGATGGTGGACTGTTTTGTCCAAGTCTTCTGCGCTCACTCCAGGGAGATAGAACGAATGATCGTTAAAACTTCCTGAGGTGACGGGCTCGCCCGCTGTAGTCGACAACCCAACTTGTCTACGACTGTAAGTGACAGCCGCAAGCAGAGTCTACGCCGGCCGTAAATGATTGGTCCCTCTTCGAGGAGGCTACAGGATGGGGGCTGAGCCATGAGTTGGTCTGACCTAAAAAAAACACAGGCAAGTTATCAGACCCATGTTGCATTGTTCCGATATGTCCATATACGTATATATACAAATAAGTAATTGAACACAGCTCACGTATCGGCTAATAGTCTTTAAAAGACGCTCGAAAGGAGTGGGGACCGTCTCAGCCCCGTGGCCGTGGAACATTCCAACTTTTTCAATCAAAGCAAATGAGGGTTTTGTGGCCGCGTATTGACCGTTTCTTTCGGTAAACTTATTTATTGCTCTATTTGCTGACGGCCCGGAAGGACGCGGCCCATTTAACACGGTAAACATTCGAATTAGCCAACTCCGAAGAGGAAATACTCCCGCATCGATCCAACCGCACGCTAGGGGAGGTTAAGGACCAGTGACAAGCAAAAGGCACTCACTAAGAGGGTGATGTTATACAAATGATACAGTTATAAATTCAAAGAAAACTCTCTATTGTTCCTTATTTCGAGAGCTTTTCACCATATTACCGAGGAAATGATACTGAAAATCCATGTCATTTGCGAGATCCAATTTTGAACACGCCTATCAGATCTAAGAGAGCAATTCGCAATTTGTTTACAATATCATCGCCAGTGGCGTAACTAAATAAAATGGGCCCCGGCCCCATTCATTATTTCATTTAGAATGTAATTGCTGTATACCTAGCTACATAACATATGATATTATAGCTATATTATAAATCGGCGTATTCATTTGGGGGCATGACTTCGAACATGTTGCAGAACAATTTCCCAAGAACTTCAGTAGGACACGCGGAATCACATAGACACATTTTTGCGGGAGTGTGTTTGAAACATTTTGTTTCTATATTAATATGACGCTTTATTGTTAAGTCAAATACTAAAATATATTTCTCCACCTTTGATTGTTAGAGATATAAAAAAAATACAGTTTTATTACTTTATTTTGAGTAGAACTAGGTACTCAGTGTGAAACTGGCAAGACTAAAAAATACCCACATACATCTAGTTATTACAAATTTACCATTTTTTCCAAATTTCATATATATTTATTTTTATTTATTTATTTATTTATTTAAGAATACTAATTCATAGCCAATAACAGGTTCTCACGTGTAGAAATAATTTAGAAGACATGGGATTCCAGCAGAAACTCACGTCAGGGTCAAACACTATAGATTAGTGTATTACGTGATTTACATTGCGTACTTAGAAAAGACGCAAAAAACACAAAACAGGTTCAAGAAATTGAATACAAAGCAATAATAACAATAAACAAGAGAAAAAGAGGATTAAAAGAAGTTGTTACTGAGGATACGTCTAGTTGTTACAACGTTAGTGCTAAATAGATCAATATCAGTCGTCGCAAATCAGTTTATTAAGGTTATTACTCGCACGCCACATAACGGTGTTTTGCAAGTAATTAGATGATGCCACAGGTAGCCGAATTGGTTTGTTGTATCTTAGGGACTTAAAGGGGACACTGAAATAGAGATTTGACAGAAGTTCGGAACAATCCAACGAACCTTGTGAATTTTTTGCCAATTTGCGTTTCATCAATGGTGTATCACAGATGGTGTTTTTACATAATTTAACATAGTCGTCCGAACTGTATTTGTCATTCGTAAGAAAACACAGGTATTTAAGGATCCTCCTATGGATGCCCTCAATGCGATTGGTGTATTTAGAGTAGATAGGGTTCCATATTTGCGATACGTATTACAAATTGCTACGCACCAGCGTACAGTAGAGAACTTTGAGAGTTTTAATACATTTAAAGTCTTTGGTATTGCGCATAGCGAATCCGAGAGCTCTAGAAGCCTTTTTAACTATTTTATCTCATGGGTATCGAAAAGCAGCCTGGAGTCATGATGCAAGCCGAGGTCACAAATGATAGAGTCCCTTTGTAGTTTATTACCTTTTAGAACATAGTCATGAAGCACATTTTTTCGTTTTCGAGTAAAAGTGACCACACTATATTTAGCTGGATTTAAGTCTAAGTGATTCAAAGCACAACTAGGGTTGTCGACAACTAGAGTTGTACAGCGGGCGAGCCCGTCACCTCAGGAAGTTTTAACGATTAGTCGTTCTATCTCCCTGGAGTGAACGTAGAAGACTTGGGGACAAAAACAGTCCACCATCTAGCTACGTCACAAGCCCGTAAGAGGCCAACGCCTTAACCGCGAGATAGCCAGGAATGTTACCTGGCGGGCCGACACTCACGCCCTTACTTCTAATTGTGACCAGATTACTCCGGTCTCTCGATTGGTTATGAGTTCGAGGTCGCCTGCGCTGTCCTCTCCCTTACGAAGCGGCGAAACGGTGTATACCGAATCTATCGCGGACCACAGCTTCCTTTGCTCGGCTGTTCACACAGGATCAGATACTCGATGGTCGTTTCAAGAGCAGTCGCCGTAAGGTCCGCAACCACCCCCGTTCTATAGGAAACAGTACTGCTTCCAGACTCCCCCGACTGTTAGTCAGAGTGCACAGTCGATTGGCTTACGCCGCACGGTGCGCAGACCGTCCAGGAGCGCCAGAAGGTTGATTCCCAGGGGAAACTGACCATAAGGCCAGAGTCCTACCCAGAATCGCACTTAATGCGCGGAGGCCGTCGGATAGGTGTTGACCCGTGAGTGTGACCAACCCCGAACAGAATGGGTCAAAGCACAATAACGCTCAATTTTAGTTTATAATAGTTTATAATGGTAGTTAATACTTACGATTTTAACTACTATCTTTTCAACTCTTGCCATGGCCGAATGATGTCGGCATACCAATTTTCAGCTCAATCGGATGAA
This sequence comes from Micropterix aruncella, assembly GCA_944548615.1. Lineage (NCBI taxonomy): Eukaryota > Metazoa > Arthropoda > Insecta > Lepidoptera > Micropterigidae > Micropterix > Micropterix aruncella. Next base: position 348 of record CALYMY010000577.1, on the reverse strand, counting down.
GCGTTTTGGCGCTATCGTGTAGAAATACAAACACAGACACAAAGACTCAAATTCAATCTGGAAATGGTTCCAGATTGAATTTGAGTCCTCCTCATCGTCTCAGGAGGTGTCGAAATGAATATTTCCGTCTTCATCTCGATTTCTTTAAAGCGTTCACAACACACTTAGTGCCGATAAAGTAAAAAACGAATAAAATCTCCACACAGTGAATTATCGCGGATGAGGTAATTTCTGCAAATCATTATAATTTAAATAAATCTAAGATATGGAGAAAGAGATAGAGAGAAACTTTGATAACTGTTTTATTCTCGATTTTAGTGATTTTTAAATTTTCTCCATATTTCAACT
>CALYMY010000576.1:0-15703 GCA_944548615.1 Micropterix aruncella | reverse complement strand
ATATATATATATATATATATATATATATATATATATATATATATATATATATATATATATATATTCAATGAATGTACTTAATTAGGATTTAATAATAATATATCAGAATAAATAAATAACACTATAATACAAATCAAAATACTAAATTTTTAAGAATAATACGATGTAGGTTACGGATACAATATACGTAAATACGATTTTAATAAATAATAAATGCTATATGGTATAAACATATTTATTATTCAATAAAATATATAAATACAATTTTAAATGCTGTGCTTAAAAATATATAAAATATTTGAATAAAAATATGATATTATTAATATATTATTAATATTATTATTATTTTCTTTTGAAGACCACATTTTAGGGCAATTTAGTGTCATTAGCTTTTTACTAAAACTAGTACATAATTGATCATAATATTAGAGTCCTGTCCATCCTAGAACGGGCTAGTCCCAGTTAGGTGACAGAATCAAATAAGCAAAAGGTTAAGGTTTTGCCATTCGGTTTCTGGTTTTTTTGTGAGCAAATCAATGTTTTAGTAAAAAATTCTTAAATAAATAAATAAATAATTTTAAATGTTATAATTTAAAGTCATCTTGAGTAACATAGGTACCTTTAATGTCTAAAGAGCAAGTAAGTAGTTGTCTAAACGTCTTATAATTAACAAGTTGTCTAATAAATTAACATTAAGTCAGATCTTTCATTAGACAAATCTTTCGTTAGTGTCTAATGAAAGATCTGATTGAGTACATCCCGGAAATATACATGTATCTATATGGGTAAATACATAAACCACGGATATTTTATATAAATACCGTATTAAAAATAATTATAAATACAATAACTCACTTTCTCTAACGGCAGTCGTGCTTTTTAATCATTTTAATATATTTACTTGTGTTCCAGAGACTTGGCCGACCTGTGAATGGTACCTACCGTGCTAACGGAAGCACATCCACGTCAGAATTCTGAATATCAGCGATTTTTATTTGTTTTATTAGGATTTTTACCATAGAAAATAGAGACAAGCTCTGCGAGGCGTTATTGGAAAGATAACCCTCTTCGAATGTAGTAATAAATTATGGAGCTTTTTTGTGTAGGTTAGATTTTCTTCTTACACCTTGTCAACTTCTAACTGCCTTTGTTGTCTCTATACCTTGTGTTTCCATCTGTAAAAAGCGGAAAGTCGTTGATAATTATCACAAACAGTGTCTATGTACCAGTATATGATTTGTGACTTGATTTTTCTCAAAGTCAAGTTGAAAGACAAAAAAAAACTACAAAAATTACTGAAGCAAACTAAATTTAATGATGTTACATACTGCATAAAAAACACAAATGGAGTAGGGCAGGTTATTGGTGAGAAGTAACAAAGAAAAATATGTTAAGGAGCTAACGGGATTATATCAAAACAATATAAAAAAGGGAGGCAGCAACTTAGATGGAATGATGACATTTGAAAAATTGCAGGAGTTGGCATTGGCATGCTTTTTTAATTACCATATTATTATTATTATCACTTTTAGGATAATTTGAAATTTTATATATTAATGAATGTTTATTTTAAACAAAAACAAAATTTATGTTTGGTTTTATTTTATTTTATATCCATAAATATTTTTATTGTGATTGATTGTTCAAAATTCTATTATTAGTTTACCTATCTGTGTGATTCTAGGTTTTGCTAATATTTTTAATTGATTTCACGGCATTCTTCAATGTATTATTTAATTATTATTAGGCAGTGTTTAATTATACGTATCTGAGCCAACCTTAGTGCGGACGCCTCGTGCGATCCAGTTAGGTTAGGTTTATTTATATATGTTTGAATTCGAATTTGAATTTGAAAGTTACTTGCATGAGGATGCCCCATAATCGTAAAATGTGGCAAGGTTAAGTGTAGGCCTTTGCGGATCAGCAAGACTATCTACCGGTGTCAAGTAATATAGTAATTTACAAAAATTTGAACGTTGCTTAATGTAATGTAATATTATATTCTAAAGTTCATGTTTTATAAGATTGTTAATAAACACTATTATTATTATGTGCTTTGTGATACTAGGTTTTTCCGAAGTAGTGTATTCCCGTGTTTCGATGTGCACAAACGTAATATTAGAATTTAAATAATACTAGCATGATGAAAATATCGGAGTCTGCCTACCTGTAATATAGAAAGCTTAAATAAAATTATCAAAAAAAATAGGTAGGTGCTTTAAATTTCTTAAATATTCTGTTGGTTTGAAAAGGGTTAAAAGAAGGCAAGCGTATGGCTGGAGGACATATTGCGGACGGTAGATGATTTCAAGGGAGCCGCGCCGCCGAGTCTGTCTGATTTATAGGCATCCGAAAAGTAATTAGCGAGCATATCTGCCTATAAAGTGATATCGGATGATAACAGATGTACAATAACATTCATATAAGAACCGAATTGAGAAGCGAGAAGAGATTTTTTTTATGGTAATATAATATTCAAAAAGTCATAATAAAAATAATAAAAAGCAATACAGTACAACTTTGATATAACGAACCTCAATAACAAGTTCCGTTTTAACGATTTTTTAAATCCCTTGAACTTACCATAAGTTTTAATGATAAATATAGATACGTCTACACGGTGAGTTTTTAATTAGTGACATCCTTGTAGTGGGTGTATCATTACGACAAAATAAGCATTTTTGTTTTTTTTTTTAAAAAGACCAAAAAAAAAGTAAAAAAAAAACATTGTCTATTTTGTAAATCCTATCTTTTCAATAAACGTTTGAGAAGGCAATATATCGCTATAAACAATATTAGTGATATTTTACCTACCTCTGGATAGCGCATCGTGCTCAAAGCTTTTGATGTTATTAAAAAAAAAACAAAACATTTTATTTTCGTCAAATATTTTTATCAAAAAAAATCCACTAAAAACATGGCAATAATTAAAAACTTAACCTGTACATTATGAAAAAAAACGTGGTAATAACCGCTTCGTAAGGGAGAGGACCGCGCAAGCGACCTCGAACTATTCAGTATTTTAGTATTCAGGCGTGAGCCAATCGACTGTGCACTCTGACTAACAACTTAAATTGTCGACTACAACGGGCGAGCCCGTCACCACAGGAAGTTTTAACGATTAGTCGTTCTATCGACCTGCAGTGAGCGTAGAAGACTTTGGACAAAACAATCCAGCGTCTAGCTACGCCACAACCCGCAAGAGACCAACGCCTTACCGCGAGATAGCCAGTAATGCTACCTGGCGGGCGACACTCGCGCCCTTGCTACCAATTTTGACCAGATTTCTCCGGTCTCTCGATTGGTTCCGAGTTCGAGGTCGCTTGCGCGGTCCTCTCCCTTACGGAGCGGTGAAACGGTGAACTCTGACTAACAGTCCGAGGGGGAGTCTGGAAGCAGTACTGTTTCCTATAGAGCGGGGGTGGTTGCGGACCTTACGACGACTGCTTTTAAAACAACCATCGGCCACCCGATCCTGGGTGAACAGCCGGGCGAAGTATGCCGTGGTCCGCGATAGATTCGGTATACACCGTTTCACATGAGCGTAAGCGGCGTGGGCGTGAGCGTAAGCCCGCTGGGTAACACTCCTGGCTATCTCGCGGTTAAGGCGTTGGCCTCTTGCGGGCATGTGGCGGAGCTTTGCGGTGGATTGTTTTGTTCAAGTCTTCTGCGTTCATTTCACGGGGGAGAGAACGACTAATCGTTAAAATTTCCTGAGGTGACGGGTTCGCCCGTTGTAGTTAAAAACTCTTATAATAGGTTTTAATACTAGTTTTTATAATAGGTTTTAATAGTAGTTTTACCTTATTTTTAAAGCAAAACATGTTTTTCCATTAAGCGAAGGTTAGCTGTGAGATATTGCTTCAACGCAATAAACTCGCCTATTTGTTTGATGAAATAAATCATTTTAGTATTATTATTTTTACACGAATGCCCAAAAAAAGGAATGTAATGTGTTCAGGGTTCATATGTGTATGTTTTCCAGTGCCGGCATCCTGGTGTCAGCATGGTACCGGTATCCTGGAGGTAGCCTGGTGCCAGCATAAAGGTAACTGCCTGGTGCCAGCAACCTAATGAAAGCCGGGAATCCCACTGGTGACTGCCGTTAACTTCCCCTCACCCCAGTAATCGCCCTAATTTGCCCGATTATTACACGTCTGCCCTATCGGGCAGTCGATGAACATATAAACTCTTTTTTTTTGTAAAAAAGGAGTTTAATGTGTTCAGGGTTCATATATGCATTTGTTACGTTTCTTTATTCCACTATAACTTCTAAACAATTTTACCGATTTAGAAAAGTGTGGAATTGTTAGAATAGTTACGTCATAACCGGTACCTCAACTGTCGAAATATCAAAGGTCTAGTAGTTGGTCAAAGGTCAAATATATAAGTAGTTGTCTAAAATTTTCAATTCCAATTTCAATTTATTTCCAAAAAATCTTAACAGATTGTAGAAACGTAATATCTAGGTACATTTAAATTACACTCAATTAGTCCAATTTTACAATATCCAAATTTATCACCACGTACATACAGTTCGACGTTCTTTATTATTGCTTTTATGACATGTCAATATGCAACATTTTCGTACAGGCGATACTCAAAATTTTTAAGATATACTTACTAAAACAACAAATTAAAATAATCAAGAAATATAAAATTACAAAAAGTCAGTGTATGTCCAAATGTTTGTTTGTTTGTTTATACTCTTTATTGTAAAAATGTCACAATGGGCGGGTTTATTATCATATGATAATCTCTTACAACCAACCCTAGATTGTCAATAGATTAATAATAGACATATAATAGATTATTAATAGATTCATAATATTAATAGACAAAAGTCAATAGATTATCATAAATATATTGTGTTTCAAATGAAAGGTTTTATTAAGTACATTCCGGAAATACTTATTTATATCTATGGATAAATACATTAACTATAAATATTTCATAATAAAACCGTAATAAAATAATTATAAATGAAATAGTTCACTCCATGTAGCAGCAGTTGTATTTTAAATTCTTTTTAATATATTTACTTGATATTATTATAAAATATTTCAATTAATTAAATATACTGGAGCCTGTTGCTTCAACTGTGTTTCTAGGGATAACAATTGACTCCAAATTACAATGGGGCCCACAAATTAGAAAATGTCAAGAAAACTTATCTCTGCGGAATACGCAGTTAAAACAATAAGGCGGCTGACTGATGTAGATACAGCAAGAATAGTATACTTTAGTTACTTTCATTGCATGATGTCCTGTGGGATTCTTCTCTGGGGAAGCTGTGCGGACATCAAAAATATCTTTATACTACAGAAACGTGCTGTAAGAGTTATATATAAACTTGGTCCTCGGGTTTCACTTAGAGAAAAAATCAAAGAGATAAATATCCTTACTATTGCATAACAATATATACCTATACGAAAATCTGTTGTATGTCCACAAGTATATTGACAAGTTTAAAAAAAGGCGACACTTATAATGTTAATACTAGACATAAGCATAACTTTTTTGTACGTGCTACTCGTCTCCGCAAAATAAGCAATTTTTTTTTTGGGACAATGTATAAGCTTCTATAACAAACTTCCTCATAATATTAGAGAACTATCTGTAAACAAGTTTAAAGCTACCATCAAAGCAAAATTGTATAAAAAAGCATACTATACAATATCTGATTATGTAAATGACAAAATGGCTTGGGAGTATGGCTTGGACGCATCATAAGAACATAAATTAAAAATAATATTTAATTGTGTCTATATGAATAAAGAACATTTTGATTTTGATTTAGATTTTGATACTCGTATATGTTTCATTGGCAACTTCGTAGTAGCCAAGGCAATCTAATACAAAAGCTATTTTAGAGACAAACCGGTAAAGTTCACTTGTCTTTCAATATAAACGACCTCAAATGCCAGAACTAACGCGAGATAAGGGAATTCCATCGCCCGGTCATTTGCTGCATCTGTGTGGCCGTATTTGTCCGATGTGGGCTTACAATGAGATGCGACCGGGTTAATAACTCAGTCATGGTTTTTGGGGACCGCTCATTATGTCCAAATTCTCTCGAAACAGTGTGCAGCGGCGCGCGGGGTATTCGGTTGTTTGACTGCTGGGTGTATCGGGTTACGTTTGCTCGGTAGTTGGTCGTGATTTACGATGGCAAACTGACATTTTTGACAACAAAAGCACAGCTCTTATAGCCAATATACATCACAGTGAATACGCGCATATTTAACATATTAAGCGCGACATTGTATTTTTAACATTTCAACCAAAACTAAAAAGAAATATTTGAACGCGATCGGAGAGACTTGATACCGTCTGAGCGTAGAGTCCGCGTCTTTCCGGATGACCCGATGAGGGAGAGAAATTCGGTATGCTCAGCGAACCACCGAAACTTCGGGACCACTGACATGACACTAGACATCGATACAGACAACCGGAGTTAAAAATGAACACGGCGTACGGACAAAGACATTATACATTTCTACCTCCGAAGCTTTACAAATAAACTGACAATGGACGTACAAACGACCGACTTACGCTACATTTAGAGGAGTGGTGGCAACTTGGCTTTTAAATAAATCTAGGGAAGACTGTGAAGAATCATTGAGGTCTCGAGTGTGACCATGTTATATATATATATATATATTCTCTATTTCTGTACTCTAATTTATATACTATCATATTATATGTATGATTTTTTATATAATATTAATACATATATATTATGTAATATTATATTTATATATAATATATAATAATATTTATATATGGTATATATCATATTTATATGTATTTGTATCTAATATATAAAAATATATTATTATTTTATATAACTTAGTAGTAGTAGTAGTAGTAGATGGAGTGGGGGGCTTGTTTCCAGCCCTTGATGTCACCTAGATCTGTAAGGTCTTTTGTAACTACCCACTGTGTGGTTAGGTCAATGGTCAGCTAGTAGCCCGGTACTTCTTACCAGTCCAAGTAGGTCACTGACCTTCAAGTTGGGCAGATCGCTGGGTTCGAGAAAGGCTCGTCCCAGTAAACTGTGTCTTTTGGCGGCGAGCCCTGGACAGCGGCCAACAATGCGTATGCTGTCTTCAGGTTCCTCGCCACATATTCGGCAATCCTTGCTCTCAGTCAAGCCAAGGTTGAATAGATGAGCTCTAAGGGTCGTGTGTCCGGTGAGGTGACCGATAGTGGTTCTAAGATTCTTCTTGCTCATGTCAAGTAGGGCCTTGGTTTTCTTCTGTAGTGGTTGCTCCATCATGGCTTTTGCCTGGCGACATCCCTGACTCTGTTTCCAGGAAGCCCGATGTTCCTGCTCCAAGCAGTCCCTGATGATTTTCTTACCTGTAGCGAAGGGGACCCCTACAGCTGGCTCCACTGGGCAATCCAGTGTGCCCAGTTTTGCCAGTCTGTCGGCCTCTTCGTTTCCGGGTATGCCTTGGTATAACTTATATAACTAGTACTACTAGTAACTTATATAACTAGTAACTTATATAACTTAGTAGATTGTCATACATTTTAATTTTAATTTAGTTTGTTTAATTTTATTGATGTTTTTTAATTCTAGCTTTAATTTTTAAATTGTATTCACGTATTAGATAAGACTTGCCCTCTCGTCTCAAAATAAGTTACCGATGTTAGTACCACCTCAACATAGGTTCATACCTAGTGAGGTGGTAAACCGATATGTCAAAAAAAAGATTTCCTTTCTAAGCTAGGTATAATATGTACACTTATTATAAAATATTTTTGTGTTAGGATAAGGATTTTCTTTATGTAAATTGTAACTATAATTAGATGTGGCAAGAAAGCACTGCCTTACCACATTCGAATACAAACTTTTTAAGTAAACATTTATACTTATATATTTATTTTATTTTTATTTTTATTTTATTTTATTTCTGGAAACATACAGCGCATACAATTGACATACGTGTGCATAAACATAATGTAGAAAAAAAAGAAAAACATTACGCCGATAATCGTTTTCTACGAAAGTAACAGGTTTCCGCATATTACACATTTGGATATCAGCATATTAAACTTAAAAAATAATTGTAAAATAAACTATATAAAATTAATATAGAAAACCGATGGGAAAGGTAGGGAATTGGAAGTGATTAGGAAGAAGGAGTTAGACGATGGCATGTGTATATGTATATAGATATAAATAAAGATATAGATAGGTCGTATATTGGATATATTAGATACATATATTTATTGATGTTTATAGATATTTATAGATATATAATAAATATTTATACATATTTATAAATAGTTGTAGTAGCTACTGATATGTTGCATGAAAAGTATATAACTAAGAACCATAGGTATTAATAATTCTTTAACGAACGTAGGTTGGTTGAGGTTGAAAATGTCGATGGTGGAGAAACGAGAGTCGTACGTGCATATCAGCCTATAAGCGATGGAATTTTTCCCGTAGTTGGTATTGGCACGAGAGACCTCAAACGTGCGTGAATTGCGAATTAATCGCGGAGGAACGAAAAAACATAGGTTTTCAACAATGTATGGACTATCTATGGTAAAGTGGATAACTTTGTGTAACAGTGCCATATCAGCCACAGTGCGTCGGTCTTCTAGAGCTTAAATATTAAAGTAAATATGTTAAAAAACAAGACTGTCGTTACAGAAAGAAAACTTTTGTATTACAATTATTTTTATTGCGGTTTTTAAAGAAATATTTGTGGTTTATGCATTTATTCATAAGATACATGTTTATTTTCAACTGTACTCAATCAGACTCATTTGTCGCTAAACACGATATATTTATGTAAATTTATTGATGTTTAGACATTTAGACATTTAGACAACTATTTACTTGATATGTACAGTTTAGGTATCCTTCAAAATTCAGGATAATATCACGATTCTAATAATACCACACAATTATAGATCGGTTACAGATTTAAGAAGTTATAGTAAAATATAGAATCGGGAACATACATAGACAAACCCTGAACACATTATATTTTTTTTTGTTGGGCAGTCAACTAGAGTTGTCGACTACAGCGGGCGAGCCCGTCACCTTAGGACGATTAGTTGTTCTATCTCCCTGGAGTGAGCGCAGAAGACTTAGGACAAAAACAGTCCACCGTCTAGCTCAGCCACAAACCCGTAAGAGGCCAACGCCTTAACTGCGAGATAGCCAAGAGTGTCACCCAGCTGGCTTACACTCACGCCCTTACTTCCAATTGCGACCAGATTACTCCAGTCTCTCGATTGGTTACGAGTTTATTAAACAAAAGCTGCAATCCACACATGCTTTCTATAAGCTGGGTGATTTTTTTGAGCATGCCAATTCTTTCAAATGGGAATAACATTAATATGTAAATTTCAGGTACCTCATTTTAGATCTTATTATTTAATATTAATATTATGAATTTAATATTTAATATGTAGATTACAATGTGTAATGTAACATACCTGATTATATACATACGTTGTTTTTTTCCAATTTTGTTTTGATACTTCCTATTGTGTGATTACTTTTTGTATAAAGTGCTTGATGACTATTAATATTCTTATAATAATTATCTATTTTATATATATACTCATGTACATGGATTCAGCTCTATTTTTTTATTATTTTTTTTATTTTATTTGTCTGCCGTGTAAGGCCAACTTTAGTCAACGCTATTTTTTTTTTTTTTTTGTTTTTCTCTTTGTTTGAAAAAACAACAGATTTACATCAGTCTTATGTACTAAAGATAATATTACATTAAGTTATTTGATATAAATCTAAAAACGTTTTCTACTTATTGATAATTTACCTATTTTGTTATACTATTCTAATGACTTAAATATTTTATTTTAATTTCCGTTTGGTGTTTTTTTTTTTAGTCCGTTATTTTTGCAGAGGCGAGTTGCTTGAATTGTGATTTACTTAGAAGCATACCATCAAAGCAATTTACAATTTTCACATATGAGTGCATTATACGGGGCACCGCGACCGGCGAGAATAGAGCGTTATTGGTTGAACAATGCGGCGGGCGGAAGACATCACAACGACGAGTTCCGTGGATCGACGGAACGTTCAGCGGAAAACAACTGAGCAGATCAGGGCAGTCGAGTTTATGGGTAAAGAGTTTTAGGAGATAACGGGCCCATGATGAGGTGGCCACGATGACCCATGTGTTCAGGGTCGGTCACACTCACGGGTTAACACCCATCCGATGGCCTCCACGCATGGGCTGCGAACCTGGGTAGGACACAGGGTCAACCAGTCTCCCCTGGGAATCAAACCTCTGGTGCTCCTGGACGGTCTGCGCACCGAGCGGCGCAAGCCAATCGATTGTTCTCTCCGACTAACAGTCGGGGGAGTCTGGGAACTGTATTGTTTCCTATAGAGCGGGGGTGGTTGTCTACCTTACGGCGACTGCTCTTTAAATGACCATTGGCCATCCGATCCCGGTTCAGAGTCGGGCAAAGGACGCCTTGCTCCGCGATAGATTCGGTGCACACCGTTTCACCGCTTCGTAAGGGAGAGGACCGCGCAAGCGACCTCGAACTCGGAACAAATCGAGAAACCGGAGAAATCTGGTCACAATTGGAAACAAGGGCGCGAGTATCGGCCCACCAGGTAACATACTGGCTATCTCGCGGTAAAGGCGTTGGCTTCTTGCGGGTTGTGGCGTAGCTAGACGTCGGATTTGTTATGTCCAAAGTCTTCTACGCTCACTGCACGGTCGATAGAACGAAGAATCGTTAAAACGTCCTGCGGTGACGGGTTCGCCCGTTGTGGTCGACATCTCAATATATGGGTAAAGAGTGAATTAATGAGGAGAAGATCTGTAAGAGTACGTCTCGTCTTCAGAGATTGACATTTAAAAAAGTGAGTTTGGGCTTGTAATCGGCGAATTCTATTTCGTGAAAGAATTTAAAACGCATCCACCTCAGAACCGTTTTCTAAACTCTTTCAATGTCTGAAACATATTGTTCGTAACATGGATTCCAAATCACACTGCCAAACTCCAGTCTACTCCGGACAAGCGATGTAAACAGGAGCATAACAACGCGGAAATCCTTGAAAGGCTTCGTTACCCTCCAAATGAATCCCAGCAACTGGTAACATTTGGAAGTCATTAGCTCGATATGAGTATTGAAGTTAAGTTTACTATTAAATGTTATACCCAAGTCAGTGAATTCAGAAACTCTTTCCAGTTTATGCGCGTTAATATCATATTGGTAATATGTAGGCCGATGAGATCTAGAAAAAGACATGGTTTTGCATTTATTTAGGTTTAATTACAGTTTATTCGTTACGCAATACTCTTGTAAATTTATTAGCTCGGCTTGAATATCATAGCAGTCATCAGCAGAAGCAATCGTATTGAAAATTTTAAGGTCAGCATAAAGTAAGAATTGCGATTTCCTGAAACATTTTCCGATGTCGTTGATAAACAGCGTGAATAAAACAGGCCCTAAATGGCTTCCCTGTGGCACACCGGAGGTGACGTCGATGGCTTTCGACAAATGTCCGTTTACTTGGACTAATTGGGATCGATTCGATAAGTATGATTCCATCCATCGTAGCAAAGAACCGTGAATGCCTAAACGGTATAACTTCTGCAAGAGCAAAGAGGTATTCACTTTGTCGAAAGCCTTTGAAAAATCAGTAAATATCACGTCCACTTGCTTGCGGCTGTCCAGAGCGTTAGCTATGTAGTTTGTATATAGTAATAAGTTAGTGTTAATTGACCGACCGGCAATGAAACCGTGCTGCTGTTGTATTATGATATTTTTGTATGCTGATAAAACGCTCCGACACACGAGATATTCTAGTAGCTTGCCAAAAATGCTCAGTTTAGATATAGGCCGATAGTTTTTGACTTCGCTTTTATCTCCCGACTTAAAAATTGGAGTGATATGGGCCGTCTTCCATTTCTCAGGATAAACGCCGGTTCGCATAGATTCGGTAAAAATATATAATAATGGCGGAATAATTTCCGGGGAGCATCGTTTAATAAAAAGCGGTGGTAGACCGTCCGGCCCTATCGCTTTACGAACGTCTACTAATCGATCAATATAACTTTTTATATCTGTAAATTTGATTTCTACTAAAGCGAGAGTAACCGCTATTGTCGAATTAATATTTATACTTTAATAGTTTTATATCTACATATAAACTGACGAATTCTAGCGATAATTAGCTTTAATTCATAATTCATGCTTTTATTCTGAATGAATAAATTGAATACTAAAATACTGAATAGTTCGAGGTCGCTTGCGCGGTCCTCTCCCTTACGAAGCGGTGAAACGGTGTATACCGAATCTATCGCGGACCACGGCATCCTTTGCCCGGCTGTTCACCCAGGATCGGGTAGCCGATGGTCGCCGTAAGGTCCGCAACCACCCCTGCTCTATAGGAAACAGTACTGCTTCCAGACTCCCCCGACTGTTAGTCAGAGTACGCAATCGATTGGCTTATGATGCACGGTGAGCAGACCGTCCAGGAGCGCCAGAAGGTTGATTCCCAAGGGAAACTAACCATAAGGCCAGAGTCCTACCCAGGCTCGCACTTTATGCGTGGAGGCCGTCGGATAGGTTTTGACCTGTGAGTGTAGCCAACCCTGAACAGAATGGGTCTTCGTGGCCAACTCAGCAAGGGCCCATTAGCTCCATGTTGGGCATTCATGTAATAATATAACCGATCAAACTACGCTAACATTCTGTAATAATCCAACGCCTTATAGAGAGATATTGGGAAGTGCACCCAAAGGCGGGCTAACCACGCGCCTTTACGATTTGGACAGATTTCTCCATCTTCCAGTTTAGTCAAGATTCGAGGTCACTTGCGGGACCTTTACCTAAGGATAGCGGTAACTCAAAGTCGAATTAATTGCGATCCGAGACGCCCTTTGCCCGACAAGTTAATCGTTTCTAAGGATAGATGGCGTCAGGTCGACTAACTATCCCCGATGCTTAGGAAACATTATTTGCAGACATTCCTGGTTATTCGCTGGATTGGACAGACGATTTCCTAACACTGCATGCGCAAGCGCTCAGGTGCTCCCCCGGATCGGAACCTCCGATCCCAACTGACTGCGACTGTAGAGTTCACAGCGGCCCTCCCAGGTTAGTCCATCTTCGAAGGAGGCTACCAGATGAGAGCTAAACCGTGAGTCGGACCGACATTAGAAAACACAGGCCGGCCGTTAGGCTTAAGCTCCACGGAACCGTTAATAACCGACAGCGGATAACTGCTTTACATAGCAGGTAACTTTTCGTATGCTCTCGTTTCCGCGGTTTGGCGCGTGCCTCGATAAATTGCGATCCACTACCGTGCACAGCGGCCATGGCCGGTGGTCTGGCCAACAACCGGCGGACAACCGGACAACCAGACAACCAGACAGCGGGACAACGGGACGACCACGTCCGCCTGATATAAAGCGGAGACGGCCAGCCTTTGTGCGTGCGTCTCATACGCGCCCGTTTATCAATTATAAGATGCTTACTTGTTGTATTGCTAACGACTAATGGGTAGCGGGCTTAACAGAGGCACAGCTGCGCGATTTATGCCGGCACGCGCGAGAAGCTGCGAACGTCTACCGAAGCGATTCCTCCGAGACCGTACGAGACCCTGTTCTGTTGAGAGATAATTTAATTCAGAACTCGAAAGTTTCTCAATTTGGTTTTAATCAAAAACTCTCTAGATCAGCGGTTCCTAATAAGTTTAAACACAAGGACCCCTCATAGCCATAACGATAAATTAAAAATAATGTTTATCGCCATCGGTTAACTATAAAATCCTAATCTCAATTAATGGAACTATTATTATTCCAATATTTTTGAAATTTTTATATTATAAAATATTAAGTCGAAATAATAAGATAATTTGTGAAATATGAAATCGAAGGCTATCGCGGTTGTTTGACATTATAAATAATAAAAACGAATTTATTGCTTAAATTCTGGTACACCCAACGATTCAGCGATGTTGCAACCGCCGATGTCCAGTCTACCCTGGACAACGGCGGTTGAAACATTTTTACTATTTACTTATTCAGCATGTCGTTTAAACTCTAGTATTCTTATTGCATGATACATACCTGTAAAGTAATGTTTATGCCAATAAATAAAAATAACGAGTAAAATGCAACTTATTAACTAACGTTCACAACAATGAGATATTGAACTTCTAAATTGGTAGATTTCATTTGAACTATATTTTATATTGATTTCTACTTTATATGAGTATATAATTATTTTACCTTTAATGTCTTTTGAAAACTTCAATATTTTAATTTAATTTAAACGACATTACGTTCCCCATAATTGAGTTATTTTCGTCAATATGATTAAGTATTTCCGTTAAAATCTAACAGATTGCAGTATTAAAATAAGAACCTTTCTTATTTGTTTCATATGTTGGATGTAAATTAATTGGTAACATAGTATATTATATACATATATTTAAAAAACGTTAACTTTTAGATTATGATAATATTAGCTACTTATCGATACATCTGTTATGTATCCTTATATGCGCGATCACCACTCTTCTTTTCAAGAAGGCCGTACCTGGGTAGTTTGAATTCGTAGCCATTGTATGATTACAAAAACTACGGTGACAATTTTCCTTTGAAATCCAAATAACTGTTAAAATACCTAGATTAAGGATTCCACAGTTCCACACGTTCCATTTCCAGTCTCAAATTAGGAATTTCACCTTTTAGTTAGTATCCCTCTTCTAGCTGATAATGAGAGCTTTAGGATTAAAACTACTATTGGGCCATAATTCCTTCTAGTGAAAGTCTTTTGCCGTGAGCCAATAGCTCCCCGGGGAGTGCCAGGTATCTAATCAGAACATGAACCCAGACATGTCTGCACCTGGAATTTAAGTAACAGGTAAATTGACTCCATGGAGTCTACAATAATTAGCGCATAATTATAAACATTGTGGTTTTTAATAGGTATGCATTAAATACATATTTAAAGTATATACCTATTCTGCATACGTATGATAAAATAGGTAACCTGTTTAGACACAAACTCCCAATCTATCAGTGATCGATTTGTACGCCAGTATCAACTACTGCAAATCACCGTATTCCATTCGTTCGTCGAGCATGGATCGATTCTCTGAAACGACGATTTCAAATATCCGAAACGAGAGATATTTCAAGTATCTTATTATTGTAATAGGGACTTTTATAAATATAAATCCCACATTTAATTTAGTAAATTTTTAATTCAAGATGGAATATCAGGAAATTCTTTTTGGAGAATATTTTCTTAAGTTGCTGAACCGTAGCTGCGATTGGTATTGGTTTAAGTGTTAATCTAGTAGAAGAAAACAGAAAAAAATAACCGTGTGCAAGAATAAAACATATGTCCAAGTATAGGTGATGGAACCATAATCCGACAGGCATCATTAGTGTTTACCTACTAGTATAGGTACTATATGATTTACTTAAAAATAATTAAACAAGGCATTTTAAAAATTCCACCATCTAATATAGGTAATTCATTAGAACTATGTACTCGTATTTCAAAATTAAATAGAAGAATTAAAACCATCTTTTGAAATCTCAAGTCCTAGAAAATATAGATATATAGGTATCCGGGATTTAAATGATCAATTAAAATATAACTGATTTTTAATCAAGAAATTAAGTTGTGCCAATTAAGCGCAATAGTTAGCATAACTATTTTTATTCTC
>CALYMY010000575.1:0-15769 GCA_944548615.1 Micropterix aruncella | reverse complement strand
AGGACTTGTGATGCCTTTTATATCGGTGAAACAACAACACCACTTAATATTAGACTAAATAATCATAGGGCTAGTGTAGGAAATGAAAGCCAACTCCCAATATCTTTGCATGCCAGGGCGCATAATTTATCTTTTGATCAATGTTTTAAAGTTAAAATAATAAAATGCCTAGGGGATAATGCAAAAGAAAGGGACGTCAAATCTTGGGAATTGGCTTATATTTATATTTTAGGCGCTTGCAAAGGTTCCGGTCTCAATAGGCAAAATTAATAAGGTTTATCATATTATCATAATCATCAAATGCTTTTTCTTTTAATTTATAATCATTCATTTTAAAATTTACGTTTTGCACGGTTGGTTATGGTACCTTAACTAAATCGTGTAAAATATTATTAATCCATTTCTTTTTGTTCGATTCCTTGAATTTAAATTTTCAACGAATTGTTCGATTTCAGAAATGTCACATATCTTGACGACGGCTGAGCCGAAATATTGATATACATTTTATAAAAATCATTAATATTTAAGAAACACTAATCGCCTATTATTTTCCAGCATTCATTCTCGTCTTTCGCATTGTTGTGTAGCCGCTGTAGGATAAAGTAGAAAGGTTCGAATACCACAGTAAGAAAGCGCAAATACTGAAAGAAGAGAAAACGAAAAAGGCGTGGAGTCACTCCTGGTCACCACAGACCAGGTAAGTGCCCTTTCATTATTTTATCATTTCATTTATTTAGTGAAAAACATAATTTCAATTTGAAAAAATAATAATTTATATATATATATATATATATATATATATATATATATATATATATATATATATATATATATATATATATATATATATATATATATATATATATATATATATATATATATATATATATATATATATATATATATATATATATATATATATATATATATATATATATATATATATATATATATATATATATATATATATATATATATATATATATATATATATATATATATATATATATATATATATATATATATATATATATATATATATATATATATATATATATATATATATATATATATATATATATATATATATATATATATATATATATATATATATATATATATATATATATATATATATATATATATATATATATATATATATATATATATATATATATATATATATGTATGTATGTATATATCTATTTGTGTGAATTTAATTTATTTCCAATTATGCCTATCAGTTATATTCAGTTGCTAAAATAGGCTGCTTTTTAGTTATTTCATAAAATATTACTACAGGTTTAAGCGGCTGTAAGAAATCGTGAATCGATGAGTACCATTTAAAAATTAAAGTATAAAAAAGGTTTATTTCGTAATTTTTTGTAAACTGGTACAATAAATGTGTTTTTCTTTCCTTGTTTGCTTTTATTCTTACTGTATAGAAGCGCCTTTATACAAATAAATCATGTACTGACCTGTCCGGCGTTGACAAAACCGTGCTTCCGGGCGACGTCGTCGGCGGCGGCGGAACCATCCGTTATATGCACAGCGAACTGGTTGTTGTAAATCACCTGGTTGCCAGCCGCCGCAGCCGCCGACAGCAGCGCCAACAGAATAGTCCACAGAGGGGCACAGCGAAGCCGCATCTTCACGCCTCGTTTCGCACATTCTCCACCCACTTCGCACATTGTCATACTGTGGCGCAGGTGCACCCACTCGCGTCACGTGACTCACATGTCGGGAGGTTCTAAAAGGGATGATTAACTATCTACATTTATACAGCCCATCTCAGCTGTTCTCAATATTAACATAATCGAGTAGGTAAAATATGGGGCTTCATTGTCTGGAGGTAAATATCCGAATTCCAGATGAAGTATTTTTATTAATTAGATTTCTTAATACAATGACCGGCCGATAATGTCACACATCGGGGTATTTTGAAATGCAGCGGTTTAAGTATATGGCCATATCACGGAATATCGAAGAAGACTGCAGTGGTTTACCACCAGTGATAAGAGACAGGTTAGAACGCTCTGCCTGTTATATACCATCCTCGCGAATGGCATTCCGCTTTATCTCGCCGAAAGGTTGACCGCTCTGTCTGTGCACGTCTGGCCCTTGAGATCAGAGGGCAAAAATCTGTGTCCATTCCTGGCCACAGCAGTGACTTTTCTCGTGCGCCTTCTCCATGAAAGCTGCACGACTCTGGGATGCTTTACCGAATAATGTCAGAACCATACCCAGCATCACCACTTTCAAATTCAGGATCAAGGAGCACATAAACCTAAAACCATTACCGTCACCAACCCTACTCCTTCCACTGCTTCTCGCTTTGCTTTCATTTCTTTGTCTTTTCCCTTTTGTCTCCTTGTCTTGTTAATCTTTTATTTATTTTATTTTTTTCTAGAGTTCTGTCTATATTACCGTTTTATTATTTTATTTTGTGGAGCCAACGCAAACCCTAATGTATCGGTTAGCTGATAGACAGTGCTGCAACGGCCTTTCTTAATAATATATAGAATTTTAGTATTATTATTAAATCAGTGCGTTTTAATGGATATGTTTCTAGATAAACGGTGCAAAAGCATGTGCCCTGCTTTTTTAGAATTTGTATTTGAGATCGAATATTTTAAACACACTAAAAACTCAGTCGCACTCTCTATGCACAGTCGAAATTGACTAAAACTGTTACGCTCTTTCTTATATAGAAATATTTTTTTTTTACACTACTGCCCAACAAAAAAGGAGTAAAATGTATTCAGCGTTCATGTATGTACGTTTTCCGTTTTTATTCCACCATAGATTCTAAACGGTTGGACTGACTTAGACGTGTGTGGTATGGTTAAAACCGTTATGTCATTCAAAGTGTCATGAGATATTTTAACTATCCAAATATCAAGTAAGTAGTTGTATAAATGTTTAGTATCAAAAGAAATGTCTAATTGAGCACATTCCAGAAATATACATTTATCTATACGGATATATACATGCAACATACATATTTTATTTGAAACAGTACTAAAAATAATTATAAATACAATAGTTCACTTTCTGTATTTACTTGTTAATATCATTGATTTTACACTTCAACTAAAGAGATTCAACTTATCCGGCCCCTCAACATAAGACATTCAAATATTTGAATATCTTTGTACTAAAATACATGGCTTGTATTTGTAGTAAAATGAATCTATCTCGAAAGTTTAAGCGACAATTTATGCGACGTATTAGCTTATCCCTACGGTTATCGTTTTTGTCAAACACACAGTTGTGTACCAATATGAGGAAAACATTCTCAACATTCTCTGCTCTTGATGTTCTCCGTTTTGGGGGTTGGCTACCGATAGAAATAGGATATTTGTTTGTCACAAAAAGGGCAGTCAGAACAATTACCAGGTACCCTCTCCTGGATGTTCGTGGAGTCTTTTGTTCAATGAACACAACATTATTATTTTTTCTTCATCTATATCCAGGATAACCTACTCTGTGCTCATACAAGCAATGAAAACTTGACCGAGGGTTTTGAAAATCATTGCTGCAATATAAAAGCAAATATGCAAATTCGGGCAACCAAAAAGGTTTTCGAAAAATGGTCGGAAAAAGTTGCATCAGTATCAAAATTCAACATTCAAGTTGAATATATCAATGTTAATATTCAAACATTGAAATATTAACTATAACTATCTTTATTCAATTCAGTTTAATCTATTTTATTGTGATTGTAGTATAGTAACATGGTGTTTTTCAATTATTCAGTGCGGCACAACCTGCCTTTTAGGCGTGCCTTTTGCTTCTAAGGCATATGTCAAAGACCTGTTAATTAAGAAGGCTTATTATATTATTGATATGCGCGAATAAAATTAAAATATTTATTGTGTATTTCTTGTTAAATTTGTTTATTTCATATTTGGCAATAATTATTTTCGGTTTTTTGTCATTAATTTTAAATTATTTTCTTCCTACATCGAATTCCTTTGGCAAAGTAATTTTAATAATTTTGTGATGTAGTTATTTATAATTATTTAATATTATAAATTAATATTATCACTGTGCTAAGTATGTCTTTCTCTTTTTATTGATTACTTAACGTAAGGTTTTATTATTTATGGTATTGTATTTTATTTTGTGAACATTCATTATCATTGGATTTATAGTCAGAAATTACACTCTTTATGTAATATAAAAATGCTTAAAATAACTAAGAGGCGTGTAGAGCATTGACTTAACCATAATCTACTATTTATCAACGAAGATAACGTTTAGTATCGAAGGTAGACAGCAATCTAGCCATTGATCGTCGTCTATGTTTATATAACTGCGACAACAAAAACAGGCTTGAGAATGAATAAAAACTATTATATTATTTTACATACACATGACTTGAAAGATATCATTAATATGTAGCCGCATTTTTAATAAACTCAAAAACCAATCGTTTAATATGTTAATTAAAGAGGTACTAAAACGCGTAAAAATTATAGTAATAGAATATTAAAAGTATTCCAACTCTACCCAAGAAAACATAAGCAATGATAAATCAAAAAATCCGGTTTCAGTTTCCAAAGTTATTGTGATAGAATGATGGTTATTACTTTGTAATAAGCGAAGAATAAGTCGTGATTATTAGATGAAATTTGACAGAATAAAGTCACGAAATCGGTATCGGTTTCATTCCGCGCATAACGAACTTTGGCGCGCTCAAGAGCGTCGCGACACGTAGGCGGGCGTCGCTTCGCGTCGCAACGTCATACTGGCGTCCGGCGAAGCACAGAGGATACTCGTACCCCTCCGGAGGCTAAGGGCCAGTTTCCCTAACCTCCGGTAAAGATAAACTCTTACTACGGTAGCATATTTTGGAAAACAAGATTGAATATTTTGGGAAACTATTTCAGCTAGGTAGGGAAACGCATAGTTTATCTAAAATATTAAAAACTATGTACGTAAAATTAATGAATTTAGCTCTGAAGGCAAAAAACATCTCACTGCAAAACCTTTCTCAATAATCGAGAAAGCTTCAGATTGGATTATAGAGGTCGATTCGGTCTCTAAGCAGTATAATTTCCCTGAAAGTCTCGGATGCACAGCCCTGCGTCCAGATATAACTCTTTACTATCTCGGAAGATAATCCTTATCGTAGAATTAACTGTTCTATGGGAATCAAATATCCCAAAAGACCACGAGTACAAATTAAATAAATACCATGATCTTGCAAATGCCGTAACCCGGAACGGCTTCACTGTTCACCTTCACGCGGTGGAAGTTGGCGCTCGTGGCCTGCCAGCTAAATCTTTGTTTCAACTTTTTAAAGATCTTGGTCTCTCCAGGAAAATAATCAACCCCTTTCTAGAAAAAATATCTAAAACCGCCTTTCCGCATCTCAAATTCTATAGCTTCGAAGGGGGAGTGAATGGGTGGTAAGGTAAATGCTCACATGTGACAAGATAGCTGTCCTAAACCTACCACAGCCGGTCGTTAGTCCAGAATCGACCGTTCACCTCCCAGAAGTGTAATAATTATATATAGTAGCTCCGTTTGTATTTTATTTATTATAATTTTTAACTTGTGTAGTACAAAACAAAAAGAGGAACCCACTCCACTTAGCGGCAATATCTGGCCTTTAAGTATATACATACAAGTACGGTTAAAGTTAGTTTTTTTTTAAAGTAAGAACATTGTTGTTCGTTTAGTATTTTAGAGCATATTAACATGTAAAATTGAATTAAGTGTAGAATACTGAACATGCCATCAACTCTCAAACAAGATAAACCGACAGTAAAAGTAGAAAATGAAAAACCGGCTCTAAATGGGCGCATGCGCCTCATTCTGATATGAACATTCGCAGGGCCGAAACGACGAACACCCTAGCCTTGCACCTAGACGGCGCCTTCCATTTTATTAGGCAGGGCGGGCGGAAGCTTTGAAAAATCATGACACTTTTAGTCGCTCGCCTCAGGGGGAAAACGACGACGACCAGATGGTAACAACGAGCGAAAATATTGCAGAAGCCGGTGTAATATTCCTTTATTAAATAAATATGAGAGAGTTATACAATAAACGCCGTGGTTAGCGTAAGTAAGCAGAAGTAAGCGCAAACAGTAAGCGGTGGATACAAGTTGTGAAAAAAATTTATCGAGAGTAAAACAATCGACGATTACGATTCCTGTCATTATTATCTTTTTTTCTGTATTATTCATTGACTAGCAACCTGACTATTTTAATTACTACTTCTTCCTACCGGCATTTTTATTTTTGAAATTATTACCTTTATACTATTTTCTCTATTTACTGATTATCATTGCAATTTTAAATTTATTGTATTTTATTTATGATATTATTTTAATAATACTTTTACTGGTTTAATTCTGATTTCTTTATTTTTTTTTTTCAACATCATTATGAAGTAGGTATTATATATTATTAAAATAACTCTTGAAATAGATACTACTTATTTATTAGAGTTATTAGATTTATTTTCTTTTTCTTACTTTGATAAGTGTGCGCACAATACAAAACTTAGGGGTCGTCCATTAATCGCGTGATGTTTCTTTGCAACTTTTTGACCCCTCTCTCCCCCCTGGTGATACGTAGTGAGGTTTTAGACTAACCCCCCACTGCCCAAAATCACTTGTCTTTTATTGGTACAAAGTACCTTTAAAGAAATCTGAAAAATATCTTTAAATACAGGTATAATCTAATTTAATTAAGGACATTAAGGTTGCGGGTTGTTTCTGACTGGTATAAAAATGATAAAGGAAAGGTGTAATCATGTTTGTACTGGCAACGGCGAATCAAAGTCACGCGCCGTTTTTCGGTTTAGAAATCGCACGTTCAACAAAAAAATAATTGCACGTGATATGTCACTACACCCCTCTCCCCCTTGTGATAATTCGTGATTTTTTCCGACCGCCCCCCCCTATACAAGTAGCCTATTCGAGTCTACCTTGGTACGGGCTTCGGCCTAGTTAGGCAGACTTTGTAAATTACCATTTTGAATATTACTTTAGAAAATAAATTTATTGTTATTATTAATTGTTTTTTCCGTTCTTTCAATTATCCCTTTATTTTCATTGTACTCGATCTAACCTATAATAAACAAATATTAATGACCATTGTCGACTACGAGAAGGCTTTCGATTCTGTTGATTTATGGCAGTTCTAGATTTGCAGAATCGACGACCATTTACAAGTAATTCGCTAGTTTTACCTAATTGCAACCTAAACGGGTGGGCTGCACGAGCTGACTGATCTAATTAAAATAGATCAAGGGGTAAGACAATGCGTCCCCCTTCCTCCTAAACTTTTCAAAAATGACTTAATACAGTGTTTCCCAAAGTATGCACAGCGGCTCCCCAGGGTGCCGTAGAAAGTTAACAGGGGCGCTGCGAGCACTCTTGCGAACGTGAACCGGTTAATTTCTTAAAGGTCACTGACTGACTTCTGGTGAGCAAGAGTATTAGGGAGCTAATGGGCTCTGTTGGAGTTGGCCACGAACACCCTTTTGTTCAGGGTCGGTCACACTCACGGGTCAACATCCATCCGGCGGCCTCCACGCATGAAGTACGAGCCTGGGCAGGACTCTGGCCTGAGGGCTAGTTTCCTCCGTGAGTCAATGTTCTGGCGCTCGTGGACGTTTTGCGCACCGGGCCGCGTCAGCCAATCGATTGTTCATTCTGACTAACAGTCGGGGAGTTTGGAAACAGTACTGTCTCCTATAGAGCGGGAGTAGTTGTTCACATTACGGCGACTGCTCTTGAAACGACCATCGGCTACCTAATTCCGGGTGAACAGCCGGGCAAAGGATGCCGTGGTCTGAGATAGATTCGATAGACACCTGCCGTGGTCTGAGATAGATTCGATAGACACCGTTTCATCGCTACGTAAGGGAGAGGACATCGCATCGCTACGTAATCTGGTTGCAACTGGTAGTAAGGGCGCGAGTGTCGGCCCGCTGTATAACATACCTCGCTATCTCGCGGTAAGGCGATGGCTTCTTACGGGCATGTTGCGGAGCTTGACGCTGGACTGCTTTGTCCTAAGCCTTCTGCGCTTACCTCAGGGGAGACAGAACGATCAAATTTCGTTAAAACTTGTAGCCTGTTGTAGTCGACAGCTCTAGTTAGCTGACTTCTGGGAACACTTCTGAGAGGTCACTGACTGGTTTGCAAAATACTTTTGAAAAGACAATCTGGAGAAATTTTGGTGGATCTAAGATACTGTCGGTGCTCAAGCTCCACCAGAATTAACTTCGCAGGAAGAAGGGAGTCTAATTAAACTCTCTTACAAAAAATGCCTGAAATTAAAATTAGCTCTTTCCAATTTAGTGAAGTATTGGATATCAATCAAAAATGAAGACCCAACAACGAGTTCAACAGCTTTAAGTATCCACTTTTACAGCTTAATTTTCCACTGTAGCTATTATATAATATAAAATGGAGTAATAAAATCGATGATAAGCGAGAAATGAGAACGTTTCGAGTTTTAAAAAAAAAAGTTGTGGTGATCAGCAAGCTCACCCGTCATCAAATTTGTATGTATGTTGGTATAACTGTGTGTGTGTGTGTGTGTGTGTGTGTGTAGTTGTGTATTTGTATTATTCCATAATGAATGTTTTGAACTTTATTCCAATATTTATATAACCGAACGTCATACCTGTCAGCTCACGAAAAGCAATATCCTACGCTAAATATCAGCATCCCTAGATACGGGCGCGTTAGCTCAGTTAGGTATGTGATGAGCAAATGGCTATTTGTTCAACTTGTTTTTCCTGCAAGTTTTATTGTAATGTATACCGAATAGCATAGCCATTATTCTGTAAAGCTTTGGAAATCTTACCAAGTTACTCAAATCTTTGGAAGTTATTACCAATTATTTCATATTACTTTCCCGGCAGAGGAAAGTATTGTGAACGCACTTCTGTGTGTCTAGTATCTATTTGTCTCTGTGTATTCCTCCACGATAGCGCCTAAACGCTTCATTCGCTCTGAAATTTGGCATGCAGTTGGAAAGATTGTAGTTGAAATCGGTTCACCAGAGTAGACCTTGATCTCGAAATATTGCAGTTAGAGACTTGAAATTCAGTACACATATGCATCATAGTGGTGAAACCACATTGTGACCACATTTTGGTTGCAATATCTCTTGGACACCGCCGTACTTAATCAAATAAAACGTCTAGCCTCCTGAGGTTAGCCGAGAAACATACCATATTGGAAAAAAGCCATTTTAATACTACGGAAATACTTCAAAAATACTATACTAGATTTGCTGGCATTATCAATCACTAACGGGAGGGGGCCTTTTAACTATGAAGAAGATAGACCAAGTACTCGGGATGTATAAAGTTCCGGACGAAAATATTCTCCTTCATCTGTTATTCTTCGTTTTCCATCTGTTATTCTTCGATACCCAAGTGCTTAGGATGCAAAAGTAGTTTTGTGGGGGTTGGTGTTTGGGGGGAGAGATTTGGAGAAAGGAGTTGGAGGTTTGGGGGAAAGGGAAGGATGGGCGTTAGAAGGCGTGGCGTTAAGGAGGGGTGGTTTGGGAGGGGTGGTTAGGGGGGCGTTGAAGGTGGTGTTGTTTGAGGGGGAGGGGGTTGAGGGGGAGTGGATGTTGGTGGAGAGGGAGAGTGGGGGAGAGGGTGGAGATGGGATTCGGGCGGGGGAGGGGTTATGTTGGGTTGATAGCTATTGTGATTCAATTTTATTAAATTTGAGATTTACATGTGAGGTTTAACCAAAGAGTTGATTTTATTTCTGTGCCTCTTTTATGTCATTGCACATATGTGTATCTTTTCCATAGTGCCTGAACACATTACTAAACCTGGAAGTGCGCCGCGGACTGATAACGTTTGGGAACCGCTGCCATAGAAGATAAATTTAAGTTGCTGTTAAATTTAAGAGGTTATTACCTACAAATTTGTATAACTTTCTCAAATCTAAATAATAAATCTAAAGGAGATTATATTTCAGTAAAGTCGTAGTGCCGTCCATAATCTTTCAGTCGTGCTATCCCGCTTCTCCCATAAATATTTCCGCACAATAGAGCGAGTCAAAGGTGAGACGCGAGGTCCATATTTACATAAGCCCGCTTCACACGGCACAGTTGAACCTGTCGGGGAATTTAAAAAGAGATCTCGCGTATCCACTCCGCTGAGTGTATTGCGTCTTAGCGGAGGCTTAAGTTAATCCCTCTGAATATGCAAAGGAAAATCCCGAATATAATGTAACGCTCTCGCCGCCGCCGACGCTGAGAGAAACGCAGGGAGGCTTCGGTTCAGTTTCACGACTTTTCCACTTTGTAAATTCGAGATTCCCTTACACGCTTGATTTTAGTTTAGGCGTAGGCGTATACGTGGATACTTGGAATAATAAAGTAGGATATGGACAAGCCTGATGTATCCTGAAATCCTATCCTAATTCTACTATGTTCCATCTCCTCAATTCATTAAGGATGTACCTGAATACATTTAGTATTACCGCATGAACAATATTTGCGGTCGAAAATTTAGTCAATATTGCGTGCGTGTTCGCAACACGCCATGATATCTAGTTCTGGCCGTCTCAGAGAAAATGTAATAAATTATTTCTCGCAAGTAATGTGTACTTTCATTCTTTTTCGTTATGCTCTTTATTCATTATAATGGGCGGGTTATTATAACACGACATTCTCTTATAACCAACCTTATAATAAAGTGCTTATGTGTAATTGTGCATGCAAAATGTAAGTGTGTATCTTTTTATTGTATTAGATAGACAGAATTGAAATGCAATTCCGTTAATTTTATCCCAACTGAAAATGGTGACTCAGCCGGAAATCGAACCCGTAACCTTACAATGTAAGATCAGGTAACCTAAGCACTATTCCACCGGGTCATTTGCTACGTACTTCCGTCGTAGTCTCCGTACTGTAAGTAGCTAACAACAAAGATCTACTATGTCTTAGGTTAATTCATATAGGGTGCTAAAATCAAGAAACACACTTTCATTAAATATTAGTGTGCTGCAATTAATATACTGCAAGAACGATAGTCGAAAATTTAATCAATATTGCGTGCGTTTTCACAACACGCACTGGTTTCTTGCTGTGGCTGTCATAGAGAAAATGTAATAAAGTCTTGCACACATGTGCCTTGTACTTAAAGAATCATCAACGGGACCTACACCAGCGTCTAGGGTAGCTACCGATCAGCAGAGCAGCCAAATAAAACGGGGAAAAGCGATGATTTAAGGCACTTTTTTTTAAATTCCTGGATTTATCCACACTTGACTGTCCAGATCTTACTAGCCCTTTGTAAAATTTACAACCCACTGTCTGACGTTCAGTATATCAACCAGAGTATGGATGGTGTCTTCGATCTCAATAACTTGCAATTAAACACGGCAGTTTATTACTTTTTTTGCTACGTATAGGGTGACATGGTCGATAGTAGATCACCATTTTTTGAGAAATGTAATAATAATAATATATATGAAATGGATATGAGCCTGAAAAGCAAGATTTTTTAGCAAGGCCAGTTTTTTTGAGACGTGGTTCAATTTATTTTAAAATTGATA
This sequence comes from Micropterix aruncella, assembly GCA_944548615.1. Classification (NCBI taxonomy): domain Eukaryota; kingdom Metazoa; phylum Arthropoda; class Insecta; order Lepidoptera; family Micropterigidae; genus Micropterix; species Micropterix aruncella. The sequence continues at coordinate 4,214 of CALYMY010000575.1, read as the reverse complement.
AGGATTATATTCATTTTACGCAAACCCTGTTTTTAATTAAAATACCATATTGTTTCGCATTTTAGCCCCACGCGGGCTGACACCGCTCTTTGACAAAATTGGCGAAATTGGTAAAATAAGGCTTCTATTAAAGACGATCCGGCCAACAAACTGTTTCCCTGTAATTTTTAACTATTCCACTCGCTGAATACGCCGTCAGACACCAATATTTTAATATTGTATTTCATTCAATCATGCTTAAGAAAAACGACAATTATTTTCGAAAAGCCGAAGAGAAAGAAAACGGAGAGTTATTTTTCAAACCCTTTCACATCCCATTTTTCACTTCCTATTTATCACTGCGAGATTTAATAAAAAACGAATTTCTTCATTATTATTTCCTAATAAACTAAAAGTTATTTATAGCTTCTTTATTAAATTCTTATAGATCATAAGAGTATTATTGTTATTATTATTATTATTTCTGAATAGGCAGCTTTATCAACAAAGCTGCCTGTCCTGATCAGATCTTGCCGAGCTAGTCATAAATAATATTAACAAGTTTTTAGGTAGAAATCGAGTCTGTTTTTAAATTTATTAGCAGAGCTTGCATCAATCACTTCAAATAGTAGTTTAGTCCATATATCCTCCGCTCTATCATGCTGAAAGTTCTTAAAAGGATTAGATAAAAATTTTGCGTTGTTGAGTTTTTTACTGTTACCTCTAAGATTTGTGTCGACGTTGAATTTGTAAATATTTTTTAGCCCGGGTGTATGGTAATAATTTGTGAGAATTTTATTTGTCTCAATCGGGTTCCCGGGATCTTTGTCTTCATTGTTAGAGAGTAGTCAGTCGATGTAATTTATTTTTTTAAATATAAATTATTCTAATATGAAGAACGAAGAGCTACCTTACAAGATGTATAACTCCGAAATTTACTGGCAGGATTACAATTTCCTATTTTATAATATTACATATTTAACTTTTCACTGCTTTATATTTAATCTTTATATTTTTAAAATGCAACATCTATATACTTATATGTCGGCCTTACCCTAGATTACAATTAGTTGTAAAATTTCATTATGGGCGGGTTTATTATTATACGTTAATCTTTTACAACCAACCCTACTGTGTTTCTTTTACTCTATTTTATATTAAATCACTTTAGTAACTTAGCATATATATTTTATAAAGAACTAATCAATTTCACTTTCTATTTTTTTATTTATTTTTAAACTTTTTATATTTTAAGTCGCATAGCACATTATGCGATCATGATCCGAAAAGTATTTTTTTATGTAATGTCTCTTTTCAGAAGGAAATAAAATAAAAAATAAAAATAAAGTTTGTATATGTAGGTAGGCATGTGTGCGTGTAATATACGTGTGAGCGTATGTCTTGTTATTGCATTTGATCGATAGAATTGGAATTCAACTGCTTTAATCCCTACGAAAAATGGTGACCCAGATGGGAATCGAATCCGGAACCATACAATGTAAGATTAGGTGACCTAACCACTATGCCACTAAGCAGTGGAACCGGTTGTTCCGGAAAAACTGTTTTTTTTTCAGTCTGTATAGGCATGGGTGGTTTGTACATGTCGGGCTGTTTATATTTTCGCAAATACTTTACGTGGATACGACGCGGTCATCCAAGCGTTTACTCCTAGGTCAGCTTTATGACGACGATAATAAACACAAGAAATCACAGAAGAAAGTTGAGCGCCGCTCACCTCTTCGCAGTAAACAAGCGAGCACATCCGAAGTATTCGCTGTAGCAGCAGCAGTTTCCGAGCTTCTGTTTGCCGCACGAAATAATTAACGCTTACGCCGCTCTAAGCGGGCGTTTGTCGTTTGTCGGAAAGTCGAGTGCAGCGAAGATACCCTCCTCAAGACTCCCTAGACCAGGCATGTGCAACTTCCATCAGACTGTGGACCGGATTGGAAATCAGAAAAATTACGCGGCCCGGAGAACCAAAATCACCAAAATGCAAGGTTGTTTAAGTAATTAGTTTTATCAATTTTATTTGTAATACCTCTTGTATAATACATAAAAATAAAAAATGCAATTGAAAGTAATAAATATTGAAAAAAAACGAAACACAAAGTTTAATGCGGTGATTGCGACTTTATGTTTGAGACAAGATGGCCAATATTTGAAGATATTGTGGACGTTGAAACTCGCAAGGTGTTTTTTAGGTGTTTATCGGTAAATCGTGTCCTAGTTTTGGATTTCATGGACTTCATCCTTGAGAAAAGTTGCTCACATTTATATGTGTTTCCAAATAGCGTCAACTTTTTGTGTACAAACGTCGTCAGATTTGGAAACTTCTCAAGCAGGAAATAGTTTTTATAAAACTTAACTAGGTTAATCTCCTTCACTTTTGGTTCAGAACCAGGTTATCCTGAAGTTCAATTAATTCCATTTGCAACGAAAGAGAAGATTTTTCGACATCAATATCAAACGTGGAAGAAAATATTCGCAAGTTTGCTTCTTGGTTTTTAAAATCACGGAACCTAGTGTAGAATTCCTGACTCAATGATTTTAACTCATCCGAAAACAATTCGCAATCAAAATCAACATTTTTGTGGTTGGCACGTATCGACAAATGGTAAGTATTCCCTCCCTTAAATTGGCTTTCCCAGAAAAGAAGATCAATTTGAAAAGATTCGACGTGTCCATAAAGAGCGTGAATTAACTGCTCCGAGTTTGCAGCTTATTTGAAAAATTCTTCGAGATCCATACAAAATCGGGTTGCGGGCCGGATTTGGCCCGCGGGACGTACGTTGCACATGCCTGCCTTAGACGGCCAAAATTGCTTGCCAAGCATTTATGTGCTTTACAAGCAACGCTTGACCTAATGACACATTAAGCATGCTTTTCAAGTATCTACGCTCATTTGCCAGCGGCAGTGCGTCGCACGCTGGGAAAAAATCACGTGCTTGTCAAGCAGTTTTGATCATCTAGGCCAATCTAGGGAGCCCTAAGCATACTTGTCAACCATTTACACTCATTTGCTGGGGTAACGCCTCCTCGTCGCATGCTTGAAAGAGATATCAAAACGTAGGGGATATGCAAATATATATTTTTAATAGGTTAGAAAACGAATTTACCACGTGAAATTTGTAGCACCCGACGTTTCGGTGACGTTGCAGCCGCCGTTGTCCAGGGTAGACTGAAGAGCTGTCAATCCGTTGTTTTGCGGGTAGGCCGCGTACCGCTTCCGCCACTGCGTAGGTTATAACGGTGGTGGGGGGCCGGGCTCGGTGCGCGGGAATTTTGAAAATCCGTCTTGCACACAACACTCACTGTATCCTGTTTTACGTCTTTGCGTTCGGCGTTCGGCGGCGGGAACATTTTAAGAAGAGGGTTCCACGTAGAAGGGAGTTTGTAACCGTCGTCTCTGTTAAAGTTCGGGGTTCTTCTTATTTCAATGGCTTTCCGGATCATGCGAGGAAAGTAGAATTGTTCTTTGGATAGCACGATGGGATTTTGAAACTGCATCCAGTGGTTACTTCCGCTATCCAATATATGTTCGCAGATCGCCGATTTTTCTCGCTGAACGTTTTTAACAGCTTTGATGTGTTCTGACAGTCGCGTGGCTATGGGCCGTTTCGTTTGTCCAACGTAGGCTAGACCGCAACTGCATTCGACTTTATACACACCCGGGATTTGCAGTGGTATTACATCCTTTACAGGCCTCAAAAATCGAGCTATATTTTGGGTCGGTTTGAAGATCGTTTTTATATCGAATCTGTTTAACATCTTACTTATTCGATCTGTCACGCCCTTGACGCATGGTAAGAATGCTCTTGATCTGCTCGGTTTCTGAGTTTCGTCTGTATTAGATCATGTGCGTGTCTCGTGATATTTACCGTATCCATTTTTCCTAAGGACATCATTGACATGTTCCATCTCCTTCGGAAAATGCTCAGCGTCGCATAGATCGCGTGCTCGATTCACGAGGGACGTTTGCACTGAGCGTAGATGGTAGGGATGATGGTGTGAGTTTGCATGTAAATATCTATCCGTTTGTGTGGGCTTCCGATATACCGTATGTCCGAGAGTATTGTCACTTCTCCTCGTCACTTTGACATCCAAAAATGGTAGGGAGCCGTCCTTCTCTACTTCTTAGGTGAATCTGATTTTTGGGTGTATGGAGTTTAGATGACCCAGGAATTCATTCACCGTTTGAATGTTGCCTTTTAGGAGGCAGAAGGTATCATCCACGT
>CALYMY010000574.1:0-16003 GCA_944548615.1 Micropterix aruncella | reverse complement strand
TCGAATTTTCGAAATGTCATTCCGTTTTTAAGAGACGATTGATTGTGATTTTTTTCATTGTTTTGCTTAAATTTGTCATTTAATAAAGACATTTTATTTTGGTTTGCAAAAGGATACGCTTTGTTTTTGAGATGTGGATGAAGGGCGATCGTTCGCTAGCGATAAAGGGATCCCATTAAACCTACAGTGTACCGTCGAAAGTGGTACTCATCCAAAAATACATTTCGTTTAAACAATAAGCATTTCCCAGTCCAGTCCGGGAAAACCTTCCAGCTATGTAAGTGGCTTTTATTATTTTAATTTTTTCATCAAAGTGTCATCCTTTAAACGAATTCTTTAAAAAAAGATTTTACAAAAAACCAATAATATATATATATATATATATATATATATATATATATATATATATATATATATATATATATATATATATATATATATATATATATATATATATATATATATATATATATATATATATATATATATATATATATATATATATATATATATATATATATATATATATATATATATATCTATATATGTATATATATATATATATATATATATATATATATATATATATATATATATATATATATATATATATATATATATATATATATATATATATATATATATATATATATATATATATATATATATATATATATATATATATATATATATATATATATATATATATATATATATATATATATATATATATATATATATATATATATATATATATATATATATATATATATATATATATATATATATATATATATATTTATATATATGCACGACCAACCTACAACCTAATTATGCTCACCTAATTTATATGTCTTATCAGTTTGACGAAAAATAATAGGAGCTATCGGGTACAATCGCAATGTTTCTTTGATGACTCTTTCTAAATACGTCATTTTTAACAAGTCCTCTTTTTCAACGGCTCTCATCGAATCTCCGTAGATTTCTCGCTGTCTAAAAATAAATTATGTGGTAATGAAGAATTGCAGGAAACAGGAACAAATCAAACTTACTCATTGACAGCGTATTCTTGAATGTGTGGATGAGCTCCTAGCATCATTAATGCAAAGCTCACAGTTCCAGCAGTTGTATCCGTGCCCGTAACTACAATCGTGTTGACTTCATCTTGTAGCTCCACATTTGTCCAGGGACCACCTTCGTCTGATAACTCTATCATGTGATCTAGTAGAGACATTCCTTTTTTGTCGCAGATGTCATCTTCTAAAATTATAAATGGAGGTACTTTTTTCAAATAATGATACTTTTTGAATTACACTTTAATTACATAATTTAAACGAAAGCGAGTTTTCTGGTAAAATGACTATTAATACTCACAATATTTGCCAGTTCGTAATGATATTTATAAATATATAGAATACTTTTAAATATATCTTACCATTATATTGCTTTCTGTTGATTTCATGACTTCTGGCGTTTTCACGAATTTGATAATCTGTTTTCTTTTGTTTAATAATCTATGAATAAATATGATAAAATTATTTGCGTTGCTCTTAATCCTATACACATGAGTTTTTTGAAGAAATTAGAACCCTTTTTGGCTTCTATTATTGTATATTTCGTATTATATACAAAGTATGATTAATTTCTATTGCACAATATTTTAAGGTGTGATAGATGGGCATAGATGGGCATATATTAATTAAATGGTTATATTTGACCTTATTATAGCATGATATTGAACCCTAGAAAGTGTAATTTTGCTGATTTTAATCAAGGAGAACCTAAAATAACCTTCAGGTTATTTTAGATTTAAAATAAATAATGAACAAAGTAGGAGAATATTTTCCAGTCAACCACTATTACTAACCTGTTGCGCAAATGCTTTCAAATAGTTAATTGCCCGTGTTGAACTTCGGCCTAATGGTGTTGCATTATAAATTTGGTCAAGGTGAAGCCACATTTTTGCAATCCTCTGTACGAGAACGTACATTACATAATTGATAGCCTTTATATATGGCGAGTTTGGATTTCCTTGTGTATTCAGTTGTACTCCCATAGTTGTAGCTTTAATTTTGTTTAAAAAAGTACATATTAATATGAGCCATCCGGCTAGAACTCACTCCAAACAACTTACCACAAATGATGTCAAGCGTACAAGATCCTAAAAATCCATAAACGTTGAATTGTCCCTTTCCAACCTCTGTTTTCAGGACTTTGACTAGTTTCTCGGCGTGTTCATTGAATACCTCTATGTAGGTGTTCAGTATCTTTTGTGAAAATTTCGGAGTCATTGCTTTCCTGTGACTTTTCCACACGGACACTGTAAATTAAGAAATGCACAACGGGTTCGGCAAGTATGCATTCTTTCCCCCGATCTCTTTAAAATAGGATGTTTTTTTATTTTTACCATTCGCCTATCGTAGCAAGTCATGGGGAATATAAATCGATAGTTACATTTACCACTTAGGAGTCCGTCTCCAAGCCAAGGTTTCATCATATCGTAACTTCTGCTTTTATGCATACACCCATGTAAAATGATCTCTATATCTTCAGGATTACTAAGAACTGAAGAGATAATATTATTGAAATCCAAATTAGTTTTGGTCAAAAATATGCCAGTTTTAGTATAGATTAAATTAAATAGAAGGCTCTATTTACCGATATATAGTAAAGGTCCGAGCCAAAATTTTGCTATTCCTCCATTTTGGATTGAGGACTCCATGAATTCATTAAGGCGTAGAAATATATCTGAAATGAATTATTTTGACTATGTATTTATACGTCTCTTCCCAATTCATAGGTCACACAGAATGTTTCCAAAACTGGCCGCTCACAAAAGAAATCGGTTGTGTCACCCCAAGATTTTCCCGGCAATTAGCTAGGGACTTGTATCACCTGAATATTCATTTCATAAATAAAGTCGATGAGCAGTTGGCAAAAAATTCTATTAATTTGCGACGAAATCCAACGAAAATTTGAATTCTAACGCGCGTCATCTCATTCAATTTAAAAATCGATTTGCAAACGCGGGTCGCCGTGAGCTTTCGAATACGAATTTCGAACGATCCACGCATCGCAAGAGCTGCCGCTTTTAAAGGCTGTACAATTTAATTAATGTAAGGCGGATTTTAAATATTATTTGTGTCGCTTTTATATGAGATATTTTAACCGAAATTTGACAATGTGATTTCAGCCCAGCAAGGCACTTGTTAGCAAATTTCAAGTCTCTAAGACTTGAATGATCTTTAAGACTGAATAGCGTGATCTAATGAATCTTTAAGACTTTGAATAGCGCTCTCTCTGGTGGGCCAAACTCAATCACAACCTATTCAACCTATCTTGCCATGACCAAATGATACCTGCATGCAAATTTCAGCTCAATCGGATGAAGCGTTTGGGCGCTATCGTTAAGGAATACACACACAACACACAGCCAGACAGACAGAGAGACTTCAGTTATAAAATGTTGGGGGGGGGGGGGGGGGTAAAAATACAGGATGAGTTTTAATTAACCGGCATCATTGAATGGGGTGAATCAGTAAGTGCAAATAATCAAGTTTTGAAAAAAAAATGTGGGAAAGTCTATAAAATATTTGTTTCCTTTTAAAAAAAAGTACCTGTTTTAAAAGTTTGGGAAAAATATATTTTTTAAAAATACGATAGAAAGCGCATCGTGCGCATCGTATTTTTAAAAAATACGATGAGCACGATGCGCCATCTAGCGCTATGTAAATAAAATAACGGTAATATGGTAAATAAGGTAAATAAAATAACGGTTTACCTACCGCTAGATAGCGGTTAATTAAAACTCACCTGTATATATCTGTCTTCACCTCGATTTTTTTAAAATCGTTTTCTTAAAACATACTTTACCTCCTCGTCGGTCGGTAGGCTGGTAAAGTAAACTAGTTACAAGATATAAAAATAGAACTCTTTGGCTGTAGAAGAAAGTTTACTTCATCTAAGTTCCAATTGTTTTTTTATTGTAGCGTCACTTTTAAAATTGCTTGTCTGCATTACGATGGATTTATTTAAATGATGAAGAAAATTTTCACTGTATGTTCCTGCGAATGTATTATATAGTCCACCCTTGTCAACAACAAAAACACCGTTGATGTGTGCCCTATCATCGAAACAGATAGGCATGTGACCTGCCATGAGATTCGGGCAACCTTAGGCATAGACATGAGTCAGGTACAGTCAATTTGAAAATTATATATCAGAGCTGTGAAATACATGTACACCACGGCGGAGTGGAATAAATGCTATGAACATTGGTTTATATAGTGTTGCAACTAATACGAATACGAATATCGTATTCGTCGAATAGCAGACCATTACCGAATATTCGTATTCGCCGAATAAACAATCACGAATGCAAATATTAAAAATATGTATTTTGTACGCATGTTGTATGGAAATGGAAAAGCCAGCTTCGATATTTTCCGGCTAGTTAATTAAGTAATATTTTCCTATTTTTTCGTAATGCAAATAAAGCGTTATTTAATAATACTCACTTTTTTACAAGAAATTCCTATATTAAAAACGAGATTGATTCTTTCAAATTTATCGCAGTCTGCTGATCTATTGGCCCTTTGGCGAGACGATACATTTCCAAAGGATGAAAAAAGTCGCACAAAAATATTTTTTATTGAAACCGAGTCGCCTCGGAAAGGCTTTTTTCAACGCCTGGGAATATCCAGACTGAAAAAAAGAATTCGCCGGTCACTAGCGAATATACAGATGTTGCTGTGTTTTCCCAACAAAAAAAATCCAGTTGTGAATTTTAATTAACAGAACGATAAAATATATCGAAAAAAAATTAAACAAATTGTTTATTCCTTTACTATTTATATATTTTTTTTATTATTATGCCAGTTATTCGTATTCGTATTTGTATTCGCCGAATAGTAGCTTTGCTATTCGTGTTCGTATTCGTATTCGTTAAACTACTATTCGTAGCATCACAAGTTTATACCTATTTTGAGAATAAATAAATTGATTTTTGGCCATTCATTGTATTAAAAAAAAAAAAAATCGAAAACTTTTAGAGTAGCCCTAGTATCAACGAAAATTGTCCCAAACATCGAGAAAATTAAAACATGCAATATTCAATAAAAACTTTACCTCTTGGATCACTTTTTAGAAACAGCAGTGAATGCCCAAAAATGGGTAAATTCTTATACGGGATACTGGGTAGCTTGGCAGCTAGAGCATATAAATTCCTCCTCGACCATCGAAACGAAGCATATGAAACCACAAAACAGAATGTGCACAAAATCGCAGCGGTTTGTACCAGATCCATCTTCCAAATTAATGCCACGTTTACTCGTTGCGCGCCTCTGTAACAGTCGACCTTTATCTTTCGCACTGAAAAGTGTAATGTCGTATATATTTTAAGGTGGAAAAATCCGCAGAAAACGTTTTTTAAAACTTCTCTTCCTACTTTGCATACACATTTATAGCTGGTATTAAAAAAAAATATGCAAATATATCGGCAGGCATAAATTATAACAGTGTTGAAAGTCGATAGCAAACTGTTGATAGATCTAGGGTTACCCAGGTAAGCACGAGCCACTAAGCCGCAAGTATAAAGTTTGCAGAAAAACAACGTAGTTGATGAAAATTACGAGAAATTGATTTACATACCTATGCATATTAAAATAGTAAATCTATATAAATAAAAAAGAAATTCTGTTCGTTGCTAACCGCATATTAGGTTGAACCGATTTGGCTATTTTTTTAACGTTCGTTATATTACAAATAAGGTACTAACGGAAAATTTAAAAATTTGCCTGGAAAATTGGAAAATTCGGGAAAAACTGAAAGTGCCTTTTTTTACTCACGATTAGAAAATGGATATCCGTAATGCTTTTTTGGATAGGACCGACATATTAGGTTGATTCTTTTCTGTTTTGATCGCTATGCTCTCGGGATGGAAATATTTTAATCTTCTTCTTGTTCTTCTTCCTCAGCCTGGTTTGGTCCATTCCTGGACGTAGGCCTCACACTTGCTTTCCTTCAGCTACAAGCATTCCTGTGTTACTGCTGAAAATCATGTTTTCGATTTTGGTTTGAGCGGCTACGGCCCTCCACATCATATTTGGAGAAAAGCCTCGGCCTGTAGCAACCCGTCCCTATTCGAGCGGATTATTTTTGTAGCCCAGCCACTGCTGCACCTGGTGGTATGTGCGTAACGAATGCAGCTTTGCAGCATATTGCGTGGGAGGAAGTCTGGCCAGGTTGAAACTGCTCTTGACTGCAGTCTTTGTGACGAGCGTGTAGCGCTGTTCGTTAAGAGTTTGACCGGACCTTCCACCACCGTACACTTAAATGAGGATTTTCTCTGCGGCTTCAGCTACTTGGGCAGGTGTCGCAGCTGGATTAGAAGAAAACTGTAGCTTTCTCTTTAAGGTCTACATGCTTCTGTTTTAGTTAAAACAACTTGAGTTTTCCGTGGCCGAAAAAGCGCTAGGTGGAATAGCCACTGAAGGCACGAGTGAAAGTAATGCGTTGACTGTCTCTAGATGTTGACGTAGTTGAGCAGAAGACATCTGCTATTTCGACTCTTCCACACTTCTGAACGTATATTAAACCTTTTGTAAGACATCTGAGACCGGTGAGGATCACCAAAAATTCTACGTCTTCTCCTGCAATAACCACGACCTGAAACACATAGGCCTTACTGATACCTGTAGTGATTTCTGATACCTGTAGTCAGAATTTTCCTCAGCACGAAAACCTGCATGTTTCTGGCTTCAAAATTCACTTTCAGTAGTTGGATGATTTTTATCATTGGATGATTTTTTAAATTGGAAAACATTAGGAGTGGTCGTTTCCTCAAATCTCCCCAGGAGAAGAATGTGCCTGAGTACGGTGATTACGTTCAGAAATCTTCGTGCTCTTTTTGTCATAATCTGTTGGGTAAACATATAATACTACACCTATGTTCTGACTGTACCGTGTCTCGAGATATTTTACATATCCGCAGCTATGAGTTAAAATTAGGAGTACCTACTTGGGCCACGCCAACTTGTGAAGGAGATGACCACCATATATAACTACAAATTAATGTTTCCTTGTTACTTGACAGGTTTAAATGCTGCATAGAATAAAAATAGATTTATCTTCCCTTTTCAATTTTAGCGATTTGGTTGTGAACACTGACTTTTCTTTGCTCATCCCTAGTTTTTCCCTCTTCCCCACCTCCTTTAAAATAGTAAATTGAGAAAATGTTTATTTCAGGGACTCATGTTTGACAGGTTATTGAAGATATAAAGGCAAATGTAAATGATGAAAAAATCTGATTCTGCAAAATTATAAAATGCTACTAAACTTCTAAAGACACCGAGCCTACTTTGATGTCAAATTGTAGTAAATTTATTCAAGTTTAAAAATATATTGCATGATTTTTGTCAAAAACGTGCTTCTTTATGGTCAAAGTGGAAAAAAACGAAAACATTTTGCAGTTTTTGAGATTCCTTCAAAATGTTAATTTGAATAATTATTTACTTCATTGACTTATGTCAGACAGGTTATTGAAGATATAATGGCAATTGTATATGATGAATAGGTATACTATAAAAGCAATTGGACAAGAAAATTAGCATAGCATTTTTAAGTTTGGAGATTTAACCAAATTTTAAAGCAGTATCTCAGAAAGTATTAGCCCATTTCTATAGTCTCAAATTATAGTACATTTCATGTAGTTAGAAAATATATAGTTTTTGCCGAAAACGTGCTCCTTTATAGTTAAAATGGGAAGAAACTAAAAAAAGTGCAAAAAATTTACAGTTTTTGGGATATTCAAAAGTGTTTTGGAGGGCTGTCGAGGTCGAAAACTTAGATTTTGCATCTCAGGCATATCCTATACAAGAAAAAAAACTGACTACCTCCACTTGGTGGGTACCTAAGATGCATCAAGATGCAACTTAGGCCCCTTTAACTATGACAAGGTTACTGGACTAATGTGGCAAACTGGATAAAATTGTGTTTTTTTTCACAAAGATAACGCCCCAGTACACCCGTCCACAATTGCGATGGCTGCTTTTGAAAAAGATGGCTTTGATTTACTGGAACATCCTTAAAACTCTCACCAGACCTTGCCAGAGGGTTTTCCATCTATTTCCGACATTAAAGGAACATCTGAAAGGTATTCGGGATGAGTTTTACAGGAAGGGTATACAACACTGTACCTTGTCTATGTTAATCTTTGTTTTTCTTAAATAAAGAATATATTAATATTGAACAGCATGATTTCTTTCTGCATAGATTAGTGGATACTAACAGCTCTATTTACGGAATATTTAAATAAGAACATTTACAATCGAATACAAATTTACACCGTGGATTTTGCTAAAGCGTTTTACTGCGTGAATCTTAATAAAAAAGAGTTTTATAAGCGGACTGTATGTATAAGCGGTGACATCTACAGATGGCTAGACCACGCGCCATTTTGACTTTTTTTAATAGCCACGTTATAAACAAATGCATTGAGAAATGTAGTAGGTACTAACGAGCTGCTATGAGCTTTTATAATACCCATTTAAAAGGGTATCGACATTTTAAATTATTCCTTATAAATACTCCGTAGACCAAAGGCTAACCAATACAACTAACTGACTATTCGTTTTAACTATTTTACTAATTGTTATTTCTATTGTTATATTTTTATGACAATGATTATTATTATTTTTTATTATTATTTCATTCAACATTTTATATTATTACGAATTTTCGATACCCATTCCTCACACTAACGTTCTCGCTCACACCCTCACCCAAACACTAAACACACTCACACACACGTCCTAAACACAAGTCTTTTATATCCTAGTTTTTTTTTGTATACTCGCTATAATATTGTGGGATTTCTATAATAAATTAATTGAATTGATAAACTATGCACGAAACATGGCTTCACCATTAAAACCCTGAAATAAAACAACAGCCCATGAAATCGGAGACTATAGCGGTTGTTTGACATTTATAAATAAGATAAAAAATGAATTTACCGCGTGAAGTTTGTAACACCCGACGTTTCGGCTACGGCGGCTACAACGTCGGGTGTACAAAGTTCACACGGTAAATTCGTTTTTTATCTTATTAGTAAAACAGTCCATGATCTGGAAATGACCATCATCTCCAACTCCTACGAAATTCAAGGCCAATTCATCCGCCGGTAAAATCATACTATCTTTTCTGGGACAGCCAAGGAGTCATTATGATTGAAAACCTTGACCATGCAGCTACTATAACGGAGTTGTATATGTTGAGAATAAAAAAAAACGTAATGAATATGCGGAAAACGAAATTACAAATTCGCTAAAATTTTATGGGAATATATAATTTCTTGTAATTTCATAAACTATGTTGCTTTTGCGTACATTACCTAGGTGGCTTTGCGTCTCGTGCTTACCCAGGCAAACCTAGATTTATCCATGCTTTGCTCTTTATTTCTAAGATCTATAATTTATTCCCGCCTTTACATATGCATATTATTTTTTTAAATATCAGCTAGAAAGGTGTATGCAAAGCAGTGACGAAATGCTGTAAAAGACGATTTAAGCAAAATTTCCCAAACAGTTTTTACTTTCCCAAATAAATGTTGTACCTACTGCAAAACAGGCGACTTGCTTATATTTCGATTCTCAGAGGTGTTCAAACCAGCACACAAATGAGACGCAACGACAGTAGTTCGGTACTTCACTTTGTAAGCTATCAAGTAGGTACTTAATCTTGAGGTGCGTTGATTTGGTTTGCAGCGAGATTTAAAAATGGCAATTGTTTTGCCTCTTGGGATAGAAGCAATTATGAGAAACTGAAAATAGAAAAATTAAAATTTCTTGGAAATATTGTAAATCGGATAAAATCCAGTATTATGAAATAAAATAAATATAAAATTATACAAGCGAAAATAGTTTGGACTTTATTTTTTTAGTATAATTCATAAGGCATTTTTTAAAAAATTTACAACAAGTTCAACTATCACAATTCAAAAACGAATAATTCTTTCAAGATTCATTCTCAAGATAGCTATTGTGAGTGTATTTTTGGTGTTCATTACACGAGCTGATTTTATTGTGGATTTATTTATTTGTTATATAAAAGTTAGATATATACGTTTGGATGTCCGTGCGCCGTATCAAATTCCTATAATTAAGGAGCCAGCGACAAAAAGTGCTAGAGTGTTGGAAAAGCTGATACTTTCAGATCAGACAGTAGTTTAGCCATATAATGTCGGGCTACAGTCAGCTGGCCAGATTCCGGGACACCTAGCGCTGGCGTACTAGGAATGGTGTAATTTTAATTAGTACCCCCAAAGTGTTTTGGAAGTCCTCATTAGACAGTGTATTGGATAAAGAAATCGAAATAGATTGTCAGCCTCCTTCATAATCGAACCCGTGGCGTCAGTATCTCCATACATGTCAGGCATCGCTCTATTCAACTGCCGCGCAATATAATGGTCGCAATGACGCAATACGATGATATGGAGATGCTGACCCCACGCGTTTGATTATACATCAGTCTGTCATATGTTTCGAGTGCTTTATTGCATCCACTGTCTACTGATAATTTTTCAGCTTTTCCAAAACACCTTGGACGGTTCTAATAAAAATTACACCTTTTCTAGTAGGTACGCCAGCGCCAGGTGTCACGGAATCTGGCCTGCTGACTACCCCGGCATTCTTTGGCTAAACCACTGTCTGAGCTGAAAGTATCAGCTTATTCAAAACTCTCGCACTTCTTTGTCTGTGGCTCTTCAGAAAGTGTCGGCTTTTTCAAAACTCTTGCAATTTTTTGCCACTGGCTCTTAAACTACTACATGACCAATGATTTCCTTCTTCACAAGCATACATTCGATCGTTATTAATGCATGATTGTTGTTCTCCCAACGTTTCTGTTAAGCCATTAAGCCCAACTAAGCAAAAAGTAAAAAAATCTATTTGAATATTCTAAAGCACAAACAGCTTAACCCAAAATAATATTGTTATGTGGGAATATTATTCAAAATTTAATTGACCTTTTAAGAATCCGGACAACTAAGAATCCGGTCGACCTCTAAATTGGAAAATCCTAGTCGATTTAATCAAATAAACGGCCAAATGAAGATCGTGTATATCGGTATCTAGTGTTAAATAACAAAATTAACTGTTGAATAATTTATTGGCCAAAAAAGAATGCTTGTGTGTATCGGGACCATCATAATAATAACAGGCAATACAGGTGTTTTATCGGCTTGCTATACCCGATCCGGCACAACTAGCGACAAGGAAATGTTTTCGATTCTTTTTGGTATCGCGTACTTTCGTTTCGATACCGATACTTTTGTACTCGATGCTCTTTAAATCGATACTTGTACTCAATGTGTACTTTTTGGCAAGTATAATATGGAATAAATCTTATGAATGCCTTTTTTAAACTAGGCTTTATGACACATGTTTATGCCTGTCGGTTAAAAAATAACATGATGTTTTGCTTCATTCATTCGCCGTGGTACACAGAAATATTGGTTAAAATGTTATCGTCTTTGCGTTGAGGTTCTTTTACTCAACTCAACTCTCACCAGTGTTGCCAATTTAGCGACTTTGTCGTTAGATTAAGTGATATTCTGACACTAACAGTGACTTTTAATTTTCATTTAGCGACAAAAAAAGTAACGACTTTTCTAGAGCCGTTTTGATGTGGTATTTCGATTATCATTTTACTTTATTTTTGACATACATACATACATATCATTTTACTGGCATAGCGACCCGTCTGATACTGAGATACACCTCGTTTGAATACCTCACAGTGAAAACAGCCATATCCCTTTATTTTACGTATTTGCATATGTAATTTATCGAGTTGATGAAGTTGCAGTATTCCACATAGATTTGCGCTTTAAAAGCCTTTGGACAATAAGACACAATCTAACGATTGACCACAACTTGCCCGTTGACCTTCACAACTGTAGATCGCCCATTGTCCGCAACTGATCGGCGATGATACAATGGATATCAATCACTGCCTGTGATGGTGTTAGCAATCAGGTCTCTCGGGTAACGCCTGGAACATAGCATACAGGGCGAGATGTTGTTATAAACTTCGCGAAGTCCAAAGGCACCACTGCAAGCAATTTCGGATTAACAGCTTCATCTTGTATTTCGGCCGAAATGATGGAATCATCTCACATCAGTGCGGCTTGCACTTGAAGTAGCTTGCCGAACATTTGACTGACTTCGTCGACCTATGTTATCTCTTCTTCTCGACATTGTAATGGACACTGTAAAACGGACACGGATTTTTTTTTCACGCTCACTGAAATTGATCGAAATTTCCATGAGGTCTTTACAGTATTGAAATCCCCAATCTAAGTCCAAATTCGTGGTTATGTCATTAAAAAAAAACGGTTGTGCCACCCCAAGACTTTCCTGTCAAATAGACAGGAACGTAATTCATCTGAATATTAATATCATTAATCCTACAACAACAACCCCCCCCCCCACTCCCAACATAGCGACACCTTTTAAAACTTGAAAATCGAAATCGACTTTGACTTCGACTTCGACTTTTCGACTTTTCCGACTTTTTCTACTTTATACACTTTTTATTTTTTCGACTTTTTCGGTTTTTCAGATTTTTTGACTTTTTCGACTTTTTCTACTTTTCCGACATTTTCGACATTTTCGACTTTTTCAACTTTTTTAACTTTTACGACTTCTCCGACATTTTCGTCTTTTTTTGACTTTTTCTACTTTTCAGACTTTTTAGACTTTTTTTGAATTTTGCGACTTTTTCGACTATTTTTACTTTTTCGACTTTTTTGACTTCCGACTTTTTTTGATTTTTTTTACTTTGACTTTTGATTTTTTCTACTTTTTGCCTTGTTCGACTTTTTCGGCTTTTCCGACTTTTTTGAATTTTTTGACCTTTTCTACTTTTTTGACTTTCATGACCTCCGACTTTTCGACCTTTTCGACTTTTTCGACTTTTTCCACTTTTTTAACTTTTACGACTTCTCCGACATTTTCGTCTTTTTTTGACTTTTTCTACTTTTCAGACTTTTTAGACTTTTTTGAATTTTGCGACTGTTTCGACTATTTTTACTTTTTCGACTTTTTTGACTACCGACTTTTTTTGTTTGTTTTACTTTGACTTGATTTTTTCTACTTTTTGCCTTGTTTGACTTTTTCGGCTTTTTCGACTTTTTAGAATTTTTTGACCTTTTCTACTTTTTTGACTTTCATGACCTCCGACTTTTCGACCTTTTCGACTTTTTCGACTTTATCGACTTTTTCAACTTTTTTACTTCGACTTTTTTTGACTTCTTTGGCTTCTTTGACTTTTTTGACTGTTTTTGACTTTTTCAGCTTTTTCGACTTTTTTTTACTTTTTCTACTTTTCCGACATTTTTGACTTTTTCGACTTTCCGGCTTTTAGATTTTTTTGACTCTTTCGACTTTTTCTACTTTTTAAACTTTTTTGACTTTTTGACTTTTGCGACTTTTTTGACATTATCGACTTTTTCGACTTCTTTTACTTTTTAGATTTTTTTTTACTTTTCCGACTTTTTTTTGTTTACTTTTTTTGAATTAATCTTAAGTTCGGAAGCTTTCAGCAGTCATAAATTTTTTAATCACATTATAGATTCCACAAACAGATTTTCCAGTCATTTGTTGGATTTTTCGCACTGAATGTTCTTCTTTATGGTGAATAATATTTTTTTGTCGATCCATTGCACTAATTTTATTCATTTTAATAAAATATTTTAAAAGAGTTCACAGGTCATCAGCAATATAAATAATTTTCCGCGGCAGGGTTAAACGACTGTATTTCGAATTATATTTTTTTTTAATATTCGCAGAGAGAATCAAAAACTATTTCACAATAACCGTTTGGCGACGTGCTCAATATGCAACTACTCAAAAATAACATAGTATTAAATACAACCCCTTTTTCAGGTAAAGACGAGAACGGCATTTTGTGAAAATTTAACCATTGTCCACTCTTCTAATTGTTTCCCAACCCAGGTAGGTTGCAGAAATGTCTAATAAAGTTTTGTGACTCCTCCGATGAATGAACAAGCCCGACAAAAAAAAGGAATGGGCTCACTTATTTACTTTCAAAAATACGACACCTCGTTTATTTTGTGGGTAACTGTTCGAAGACTTTTTCACAGTCGTTGCCATGAAATAAATATCTTATTTCATGGCAACGAGCAAATGAAGTATTTTATTTTTATTTTCATTTAATGGCTGGCTGATAGCGAGCCCAGCAATGGTATATCGTCCTTTTAAAGAGTGGATATATTCTAATCGAATTTTCGGTATGTCATTCCGCATTTAACAGACGATTCATTGTGATTTTTTTCATTGTTTTTGCTTTAATTTGTCTTTAATAAAGAGATTTTATTTTGGTTTGCAAAAGGATACGCTTTGTTTTTGAGATGTGGATGAAGGGCGATCGTTCGCTAGCGATAAAGGGATCCCATTAAACCTACATTGCACTGTCGAAAGTGGTGCTCATCCAGGCATACATCTCATTTAAAATAAGCATTTCCCAATCCAGTCCGGGAAAACCTTCCAGCTATGTAATTGGCTTTTATTGTTTTTATTTTTCCATCAAAGTGTCATCCTTTAAACGAATTCTTAAAAAAAGAAATTTTACAAAAAACCAATCAAATATTAACAATATATATATATATATATATATATATATATATATATATATATATATATATATATATATATATATATATATATATATATATATATATATATATATATATATACGAGTGGTATTACCCGGCGTTGCCCGTGTTATATCTTTTCTCAAATACCAATGTATACCAATTTTCATGGCGATCGGTTGAGCAGTATAGAAGTTGGTGTGCTGCAGCGCCGTCTAGTTGAAAGTTGCAACAAAGCGGATATATATAAAAACCTTCACCATGAAAAAATACATATATATGCCAACTTTCATGGTGATCGGTCAAACGGTTTCGGAGTCTATTAAACTCGGACAGACGGGCATACAGATATACCAACATCCATTTTTATATTATATTATTTTGGCCTGTTTTTAAAATTTAAACTTTGAATGCTTACATCTCGAATGAACTATATCTCGCTTATTTATAGCGACCGACACAATTTTCTTCCAGATTTAGCATTAAAATGAAAAAAATTGGAGAGAGGTTCCTATACTGCAGTTATTCCACTTTTATAACTATGTGATAATACTTACATGTATATATTTTAATTAAAGAGTTTTGAACAATGAAGCACAAATAATTAAAAAGCAGGAATAATTTCACTGTATTACCTTCAGAATATTTTGAATTTAGAATAACGCTTGGCCGACTATGACGTTTGTAGGTTTAACATAGCAGCGCCATCTATGGATTACTCAATAGATAACGCCATCTGTTCAAATCGTTTGGAACTAACAGATAATTGCGAATGTCAAATAATAGACATTGCAATAAAATAATATCGCGACTATAAATTAAGACGTAAGCTATCCTATCTTTCAAGTTGGATCAAACTGCACATTGTGTGCAAATTTGATTCAAATCGGTTAAGTAGTTTAGGAGTCCATCGCGGACAAACAACGTGACACGTAATTTATATATATTAAGATATATATATAAATACATATATATATATATATATATATATAATATATATATATATATATATATATATATATATATATATATATATATATATATATATATATATATATATATATATAATATATATATATATATATATATATATATATATATATATATATATATATATATATATAATTATATAATTATATATATATATATATATATATATATATATATATATATATATATATATATATATATATATATATATATATATATATATATATATATATATATATATATATATATATATATATATATATATATATATATATATATATATATATATATATATATATATATATATATATATATATATATATATATATATATATATAT